>PNEQ01025782.1:0-24821 GCA_003012365.1 Medauroidea extradentata
CAGTCGGTTATTCCCCGCATTACAGGGGTCTAAAAATAGATATTTCATCATGTTTCGGATGTGCTCGTAGTCACGTCGGCCGCCCTCGAAGGGTTAAGACGCAGTTGGGACAGGCATCTATGACGTAGTTTCGGCGGTTTTCCCACTATGAGCCACCCGGGCTTTGAGTCATCGGCCAGCCCTCAAGGTGTTACGAAACGGCCGCCGACCACTGGCCTCCAAGAACATGGCACACAACAATACGTTTGGGAAAAGTCTTTAATACGAACAGGCATACAACGTTTAAATATCACAGAAGAAATGGAAACCACCACGTGTTCCCGTCTTCAGGTTGTGTATGAGAGACGGCCGGGGTGAAGATTGGGCCGGTTACTCGACTAGCGAGACATGCCTGTCGCCCTCCGGGCCGAGGAATGGATGAGGTGAGGGTGAGTGTGTAGCAGCAACGGAACGAGCGATGCGGGGGATACGGGAGTACCCCGAGAAAACCCATCGATCAACGCTCGTCACGTTTCCCACATGCGAAAAATTCGGGCCCGGACCCGCCGGGTATGACTTCGGCAGGCGAGAGGTCTAGCCCATCGACCATGCGACGACACCCAAACATCATAGAAGTAACTTCGAAATTCGAAATTTTCCTACAAACTAAGTTTTTCTTGCCCTGTAAGAGGCTTATGCACCTGACGCATGAACGGTGATGTAGCGTGCCGGGCCTGTTCTTTTCTACACGAAACAGTTGAACTTATTCACAAAATATTTATCTACGAAAGTAACACACGGTTAAAACTAGGCTTCTATTATTTTAAAAATTGCAACGTGCATATTAGGAACATTTTTCTGGACACCTCAAAATGGCTCAAATCGGCGATTTTAGACAGCTGTAGCTGAAAAGATGCCACCCGGATTCGTATAACACATCGATGGAAGTAAGTGTTGGATTTGACTACAAACTTTCCACATATAAAATTGTAGAGTCGACGCTTCAAGTCCCATTGTAAAAATAGCAGTATGAAAACAGTGTGCGCTAGATGCCGCTTCTGTGTTACGGAAACAGGTAAGCGATAAGAGCTACACTGGCTAGTGCTTCAACAGTCGTGTCGCCTTTATGGGCGAGGTGCGAAAATGTGCAGTGTTTCCGTCGTTGGCTTTTTCCAATGCGGCGACCCTACCTTCATATTTACGGAAAGTGCATAGTAATGCCCAGCGCGTGTTTCTCTATTTTTATTTTACGATTCCGGTTGCTATTTCTCACGTGACAGAAGTCTGGAAAAGCCGTTTTTGGCCATTTTGAGGTGGCCCGAAACAATGTTTCTGAGCACGATATCTAGAAAACAAAAATACAGAAGCATAGTTTTAAATATGTTTTCTTTTCGTAGGTAAAAATATCGAACGCACGTTTAGTAGAAATCTTTTAAAAATTCTCTTTAAACGCAGATACACAGTTCATGAGCCAGCAGTACAGGGTTCTTAAGGCCCCGTCATGCTTATAGAAATAAGAACAATAAATATTTGTAATTTAAAAAAAATGCTGAAACTTAAAATCAAAATTTAAAAAATACAATATTTTTTTTTTAAATACAAATAATTTTTAGTCTTTATTTTTATGAGCATGACACTGTAGCCTGCAATGTCTTTATCCACTGTGATTTTTTTTTTTAGTTTGGTATATCAGTTGGTTTTAGTGTAGTCCTTAAAACGGAAACATACAAACTATGACTTTAACAAGCCAATACGCGAAGACTTTGAGAGATAAAAAAATTTCATAAGAGTCAAATTTAGTCACATTTTGTGTCTAAAATAAGAAAAAAATATCTGGTACAAATAAAAAAAAATTGTGATGAAAACTGCGGGAGACCGCGTCCTTAAGGGCCCATAGTAGATAAATAAACGCTTAAAGGGTCACTTCAATTATATCGGTTTATTAAAGGCGATATCGAAAAACTACAGAACAGCAATCCTAGTTAATGATATTTGCCAACTTTATAAGCAAACATTATTCCAAAATCCATAGGCTATTCGCTAAGCGTAATTTCTTCCACCGCAATTAAACATACCAAATTACGGCCTCAGAAATAAAACCTCAGAAACACGTTGTTGGGGAAACATTTTTTTTCCAGAAAGTAGGGAAGAACCTTTGTACAGGATTGATGTTTTTTATTTTTGCTTATTGGCTTCGCGCCTCCTAATATTTGTGATAGAAGCGTGTAGTTTTTTATGTACTTCCGTCCTTTACCGTTTACATAGCTTCGCCAAAGACTGGAGTGAAATTTCGTAATCGTCGAGACGGAGGCATGTCTAGTTGCGAAAGTGCGTCTGCTGCGCGGGGATTTGTTTAGTGTTTGGTCAGCGTGGCGATAAGGCATTCCCCGACCATCTCCCCTCTCCCCTTCACAACTGTTTCCTCTGCTAGGGCCTTGCTGTGCTTGCTCGCTGATAGTCGGCCAAGGTCGCCACAAACCTTGCACATATCGCGTACCAACAGTCGCTGCAGACCAGCGGCGTCGCAGATACTGCTGTGGCGCCCGCAAGGCTGCCACACAGAGCGCGTGCAACTACAGATGCGCAACACACCTCGCAGCTGCAGTGTTGCCAAAGTGTGGGGAATGGACGGCTTGGCCCGTGACGTCAGAACAGATTGCGTGCTGGGAGAATCAGCTGTTTTTGCACATTCAATCCCTGCGCACAAAACTTTTGGTTTGCAGCACAAAAGAGCACAAAACGATGAAACACGTTGGATTAAATTTTGAGTTGTCGGGGGAACAAGTTCATGGAGCCGATTATTACTGCAAGTCAATGGGCATGTCCTATCTAGTGGTTTATGTTACCACTTGTTAGTAAATAAGAAATAACATTCCGAACTCACTTACGAACATATTTAAATAAAGACGTTAGATTATACACTGTCGTGGTTTCCTGCTTTTTTTTCCTTCCATGTTGAGGTAACAGCGAGACGAATTTTAGGTTTTCCCATGAAGAACTAACCTAAGACACCTGGGGGAAAATTAATTTTTTAAATTAAAATAACTCGTGTAGTTTATTGATATTACGTTTGATTGGCTAGGTATTACAGTGTTTATGTACTGGTCGTACGTTCGTGTGGGTACATACATATTTATGAGCCTAAAGTAAAGTTTGGTTTCCTTGATAAAGATAAGCCTAAATTTTTCGTTAATTTCTTGGAAATGTGTGTTAATAACAAATATCCAAGCGAATTTCTCCAGAACGTTTAAGTTCTGTATACAGTTCAATGCAACTAGTGCTATCATCAATAATCAAATGATATAGTTCCAGTTTTTTTTATATAGGCCTAATGTTAACCATGCTCCCATATGCACATAGGCCCACTTCGTTTTTCTGTAGCTTATACATACTAACATTAATTGCCGGGTATTACATTTGTTTTAGGGAAGTGGTTAATATGTTAACAATTTGTTACGACATGAATTAATAATTTCTAAGTGTAGATTAATGAAGAAAGATTCTCGTTGTATGGAAACCTGCATTGTGACGGCCTGTCGGGAGAAGGTTCATTGTAGACCTACTCATTTTTAGACAATGTTTCTATTGATTTGTTGCGTTTATTACAGAAGACAATGACAACCAACCTTGGCCTACTGGAAATACTGCCTGGTTTAACAATTGTGTGTGTTTAGCATAAGAAAAATGCAGCCAAATTATTGTCTCTTGTAAACAGTGACACAATTGATTTAGTTTCATCGTTGTTTATAATTCAAAACGATCTACGATATACGTATTTTAAAAACGTCTGCAGTTGCAGTATACTAAGAAATGGTAATTCTACGACTCAGAGTGTATTAAAAGTTTTTATTAATGAATAGAAACTCGTCAACCCATATAATCATATACGTTTTCCGGCGCCATTTGTGCAAAATCAGCCGTTACTACCCATGATTCAGTGCGCAAATGCTACTGGCCAAGCCATCCATTACACAAAAATCTGTGGAATTTCAAGTGACCTGTGGCATTTTGTGGAGTGTATGTCTGTATGGGATTTGTGTGAGACGCTCAATTTGAAGATAATGAAGTCACTTTAAACAACTTTATCAATTATACGTGTAGTAACATGTGAGAACATTTAATGATCATAACTGAAAACTAAAGTGAAGCCTAAACAAGATTTTTTTCTTAACTATTTACTTTCCGTAAAATAGTGGAGTGATCTCGCTCTGCCAACTTGCCAGCGTGGCATGTATGTAAAACATTTCCGTCGAGTTTTTCACTGTGTGTGTAATTTAGCTGTGGTGTCTGTGGATTTTGGGAGGGTTGGTCTGGCAACACTGTGTGGTAATCTTTGGTGCTTGTGCCCGAGTTCATACACTTTTGAAAACAATAATTTTTTCAAACATAAACGGGAGCCGATTACGTAAATTATCTTTGTAACTTCGTTATGCCTACAAGTGGTTCTGACTACTCACTCTGAATTCGTCGAGACAGAATGCAGCACGATAGTAGCTAATGGGTTCATTAACCCAATTTCCTTTTAATTGATTGATAAGCTATAAATTACATTACATAGTAGAGCTAATTTGCAACAAAGTTGCATAGCAATTTTACATTATCGGCTATCACCTCAGTTGAATTAAAAAAAAAAAAGAATTCTCTGGAATGTCGAGAATTTCGGATATATGCCCACAGGCTTGACATCGTACCTTTCCATACACCTTAACGTAATTGGGTGACGATTATTTAACTTTTTGCTAGCCAATATTACATTTTCAATAGTTTCGTACTAAAATGCGTACTGGCCCAATCAAATTGGAACATACAACTAACGAAAAAGATCGTCAGAAAAGTAAGCACTACGCTGGAACATAAATAAATACCGTGTGGGGTGGATTTTACCTGAGGGCCTACCCCGAAATGCAGATTCACGACTGGCCGCCCCTAGGAATATGCAAGATGACATAAAATTAGGCCATAGAATGAGAGACGCAGGAATGAGAAGGGCGGGAGAAACTGGAGAACCCCAAGAAAACCAACCGGCCAGCGACATCGTTCGGCGTGATTCCCACATGCGAAAAGCAGGGTATCGAACTCGGCTCGGCTTGGTGAGAAGCGAGTTGTATGACTCCTTGGCCGCGTTGAAAAATAGCAAGTGATGACTTTTACTCATTCATCGAAATCTATGTATACGTGCATACTCTGACTAATCTTACCACACACCATTCCTCGAATGAGTGCAAGGAGCAGCGGTTGGCAAAATTATTACAGCACTCGTCTCCCATAAATACCAATCTGGGTTCGATACCTGGCGGGTTCGATTCCTGGCGAGGTCGATCCAGGTTTTCTCATTTGGAAATCGTACCGGACCAAGTCATTGATCGACAGACTTTCTCGGGTATCTCCCGTTTCTTCCTGTCAGGCTCTGCTCCATACTAACCTCACATCACCCTTCACCAGCGCTCAAAAACTTAGTTGATAAGAACAAAATAAAATCTCTTCACTTATTCGAATATTGTACTTGTATGGCAGTTCTGCTTGCATAGTTATCTGAGGTTCTTTCATTCATTTGCAACAACACACGGTTTCTACAGTTCTGAGTACTTCTTACATTGTTTCACCTTCATTATATGTCGCAGTCAGCTGACATATTGGAGGAGTTGTTAATTAATGCCATCCCGACAGGAGTGCAACCTTAAGAGGGCGTGGTACATAATTAAACGCTAAAAGCATTAATCTATAACTGTACTGTAGCTTACTTGAAGCCAACTTGCGAAAATGAAACAATAGCAATCCCAGACAATAGTTTTAGCTAACGTTTTTACCAAAATTGTTTCCAGTGTTACGAACTTTTGAGGCACAATCTCTGACGACGGAACCTCGTGCATTTACTGCGGCGCAAGAGATCACGCGTAACGAATTAGTAATTATGGATAAATGTTAACACGTATAGTTGGCAAATACCATTATCTAGGATTGTCATTGAGTATTTTATCCATATTGACTTCGAAAAAAAGCGTAGAAATCTTTTGATGTTTTCAGCGTTTATTTATCTACCACGCACTCTTAAGGACAAATAATAGAGGAAGCAATATGCAACATTGGGCCTGATGTGATTCATGAGGGCGGGAGATGGTCACAAAGGCTATCGTGAAAACGCATATATACAATTGCAAGCAAATATCATAAAATAACGTAATTCCGAATTAATGTAAATTGTGTGAAGACACGTAACCCCAGAAAATGTTACAGAAAATAGAACACTTCATACATTAAATACAGGCTCGTTACCCGCTATTGTTTAGAACTGTATGGTCATCCGCTATGGTGATTTGCTACGACATGCACGTAATCAGCATACAAAACTGACTATAAAAGTTGCCTTGGAATTACATTCCAATCCCGCTCTTGCGCTCCACGACCAGGTATTATTTTATGTACAGTATGTTATGTCGAGTAAACGTAAAATCATGTTTAGACTGCTCGGAATTTTAAACTTCACAAATAAAACGCAGGTCATAACATAGTAGTAAGATAAGTATAAGATATCTTCGGAGCGCAAGAGGGACCTAACTATAACGCTATGTTTCCACAGTGGGCATGGTAAATGTCATCGTTATTGCCACTAACATTTTCGTCAACAGTTTAGCCCGGGTTTCGTGGTGTGCTTCTGGACATTCTGTATATAAATTCAAATAAACTGTAATCTCGTTTTGTTTGAAAACTACACTGTTTTACTGAACCATTTCTAAACTGTTATTGCTGTAGGAATGGACCGTTTTTCTAGCCTGTTTTGGATATTCAAACTGTAATGTTTTTGCAACAGTTCTGTACTTCTCTACTTGAACATGCAACATTATGAACTAAATTTTGATAGCCAATAAAAATTTTCATTGCTACAGGTTTATACCAAATTAAATTTGTTGTAGTACTCACGTAGTCACGTGTAAATAGATTTCCTGTTAGGTAAGGTCACGAGCTTTATTCAAGTAGATTCGTTTGCTAAGTTATGCTCCCTACCAACCTTTAAGTTATTCTGCTGGTGGTAATTGATTTCTTTTCTCGGAAATTGACCAATCATTTTTGAAGAATAGGGTAAGCTGAGAGGTTTTGTTGGATGCTAAACATTGAGGTCTTGATAATGAGAACTTGTTTTGTTGACATTCACCAGTGCGAGCGATTGTTGCCGAGTTGCAGAAAAACCCTCAAAATAAAAAGAAAGGAAATAACTAGTATTAGTTGTTGTCAACAAACACACATATAACGTGTATACAATTCCGGAAAAGAATAAGGTTGTCTCCAGAAAGACGATACAAAAAATTAAAATACAATACTGAACAAAAAATAAAAAATAAACAAAAAATAAAAAGAACTAAAACAACACAAATTAATTCCAGAAAGGAATATAGTTGCAGTATCAAGAAAGACTAGACAAAAGCAAAATAATTGAAACAAAGTAAGGTTTTATTTTGTTGTTTTATTTTTTATTCTTTTATTTTTATGTCGTCTTTCTTGATACAACAATAATATACCTTTCAAGAATAAATTTGTATTTTTTTGGTTGTCTTTCTGGATACAATCAAATTCCTTTCTGAGACTGTATGTATGTGTGTGTGTATATATATATATATATATATATATATATATATATATATATATATATATATATATATATATATATATATACACACACACACACACACTTGTAATGACGTATGTCCAGAAAAAACAGTTCAGGTTGTAATATTAACACCCAGCAGGAATCGTACAAAAGATAGCATTGAGGTCTTAAATATGGAGGAACAGCGGAATGCGAGTGTGGTGTAGACGAAGTACCCAGAGAGAACTCGCTATCTAAAGGCAATGTCCACTATGACTCCTACGTTCTAACATTGGAGGGTGTTACACTATTGGGAATCGAACCACCGAATAGCTGTAGTGGCAGGCGATTGGTTTGACCACTAAGCAATCGTGACCTCTCAAGTGTATTGATTGTACTTACTCGTCGCTCAGTCGCATTTTACTGACAGACTTCTTACGTCAGTAGCTTAAGAGGACGTGGTACATAATTCGACGCTAAAAGTATTAATCTATTACTGTAGATTTCTTGAAGCCAATTTGCAAAAACTTAACAAAAGCAATCCTAGACAATAGTATTAACAAACGTTTTAAACAAAATAGTTTCCAGTGTTACGAACTTCTGAGGCACAATTTCTGACGCCGGAACCTCGTGCATTTAACTGCGGCGCAAGAGATCACGCGTAACGAATTAGAAATTCAGGATAAATATTTACTCATAAAGTTGGCAAATACAACTATCTAGGATTGTCATTGAGTATTTTATCTGGATTGGCCTCGAAAAAAGCGTAGAAATCAATAGATGATTACAGCGGTTATTTATCTACCAAGCACTATTTTAACACTGAGAGAGACGAATAACTAAGGGTAATCAGAGAAACGTTTAGGACATACGCCTTTGCAGCTAATGATGTGTCAACAGAAAACAAGAGAAGACACGCAGACAAGCAGAAGAATATTGTTGTCAACTAGTAAAAAAAAACTATTCCGCAAGGAATTCAATCAGTGAGTCACAAGCTTATTTGTCTGTTGTTTCGTACTTTCGCCACGTACTGACGGAATACTTTTTGTAAAACTATCTAAGTTTTTTTTCCCCTGTAATTGACCACAGCCGTTCTTGGTTTGTTTTCTGTGCTCGAGAGTTCGTTTGTGTCCAGTTATTTGTAACTATCTGGCAGAATTTTTACGGAATAGCACGTGTTTGCCAGTTCACAGCAAAATTGTTTTGGGTGTTAACTTTTCTGTTTGTCTGCGAGTATTCTCTTGTTTTCTGTGAGACGCCTTTCGTTACAATGGCGTATGACCAAAATATTTATTTTGTTAGTTACTGGCCCCTGTTGCAAAACTCGTTTAAAAATAACAACGCGCGTAAAATATGTTGCATAGTGCTCGTAAACACTTTTTATACGAAACTATTCCTCATGCGTGCATTGTACCGACGTACGAAAAGAAAACACATTTCAGGCAAGGTTGGAATGTTATTCATGAGACAAAAATAGTTTCTAAGCCGGCCAACATAACTAAAAACGGCCATAGACAGCCGTACTTCCAAATGTACTAAGGCATGTATGCGAAGCTCAGATAGAAGAGTGCACTGAACTTTGCTACAGGCTTTCCTCCAGTGAAATATTGTCACCGCTTGAAGTCCAGTAGAACAAACAGATTGGTGGGAATCATGCACGTTAGCTCAGCGCTTAACTCGTTGAGGCGATGTGGCATTTAATGTGCGCTTTGAAAGTCGCCCTTACAGCTCTGTCATTTTGAGCCATCAACACGCGGGTACACGGCGCCGTTTATGATAAGTTCTTACAGTTATCATCAAAGTGACATCATCATTCTGCGTCCGATGACCAGGTCGCTTCAGTACTGAATAAGTAGGCAGGTTGATAGGGGTGGTTGGTGCAGTGACTAGAGCAACCGGGTTCGATACCCGGCAGGGCTGTCTCCAAATTTCCGCAGTGGGAATCATTCCAGAAGATGCCGCTGGTGGCGGGTTTTCTCAGGGATCTCCTGTTTACAACGCCAATTCATTCCGGCGCCCCATAATCATATAATGTCACCCCTCAACAGCGATAGTAACCTAGATGTTAAGTGCTGACCTAAATTTCTTCACTTCAAAGTATTAACAGTGCCAAAATGCTGCAACGTTGTTCGTTCGAGTGCCTGACACGTGACTGCCTTGACTCACAGATGTCTGAAAAGTTCTTATCACCGTAAAGTGTCGCGCGATTTTAAACAGAGCGATGCTTATGTCTGTCTGTCTTGACAGACGATCGGTCCGAATTAGCGACGCTGCTCAGTGCTCGCGTAGTGTAGCTAAACTGCCGTTATCTGTCAACCCTTCATCTTTGGGTGAAAACAAAAGTGGGGATCTGCGCAACGACATACGCGACTACAAACGTGTTAGCAACCACGATGCACATTCTGGCATTGCGCAACATTACCTGACAAGCTTAAGAGTGCGTTGTGGATAAATACACGCTGAAAACATCAATTGATTTTCTACGTTTTTACCTAAGCCAATATAGATAAAATACTCAATGACTATCCTAGATAATGGTATTTGCCAACTTTATGAGTAGATATTTATCCAGAATTACTAATTCGTTACGCGTGATCTCTTGCACCTCAGTTAAATGCGCGAGGTTCCGGCGACAGAGGTTGTGCCTCAGAAGTTCGTATCACTGGAAACAATTTTGTTTAAAACGTTGGCTGAAACTATTGTCTAGGTTTGCTATTGTTTAACTTTCGCAAATTGGCTTCAAGAAACCTACAGTTATAGATTAATGCTTTTAGCGTTGAATTAAGAAGAGTTTGTACTAGTTTCAAATTTCCGCGTTTGATGCAATAAGAGTGAGCAGAGTACAACGCTAAACGAGAAACATATCGCCTATATTCGCAGCGTGCCAAACTGGCGTGCAAGGTTTTCATTCTAGTCTGCACCAAAATCCTCCCCCCCCCCCTTTTTTTTAAGTTGGAAAATTCATGTGACCCCGTGTAATGATGTATTGTGTGTGTTGTAAATTTGTATGTTGACATTTTGTAATCAGTCAAGACGAACACAAACATATGTCTCCTTCCCGACCGGGAATTGAACCCAGGATCCTTGATCCAGCTAACCACTTAGCCAAGCTGACGAACGCCACTGATGTATGGGAAATAATATTACCATACCTATTTCGTACATGGGTGCTTGTGATGTAATAACAAAAAAAAGTGTAGCTAGACAACATATCACTTAGCTCGCTGTGTTTTAACTGCTACAGTTCGCGCTTAAATTTGAGCAAACGTTTTTTGTTACTATATTGTGGTAACAATCAACACTTATCTGCCTTCAACCGTGCCTGCGCGGGAAAACAAGCGAGCCGGCGAACCTCTTGTTAGCCGCGTCTGTTTTCATTCCGCATTACGATATATCCACTCGCAAACACATTGCATGACGGTCGCATAGCCAAAACATAGCGTATCTCACGAGTGAACTCAGCACTCAGCCGAGCGTATATGCTCGATGGTGTTTTAGTTACAATTAGATATTGTCGCCTGAAGTGGAACGTTCCATCACTTCATCAAACTCAAGTGTAGACTTTAAACTTTTTTTCGCTAGAGGAAAAACCAAAACTAATAAATTTTTAAATTTTCGTATAAAATACGTTTCTTTAGCTTAATAGTGAAATGAATACCGAAGTTTTTAACTTTCCGCTTATATAATGATTTTAATTAATTTTATCAACATAAATACGTATGAAAACAACTAGGAGTTTGTCCTGTATGCAAAATTCAGCAGGCTCATAATACTGGAACATATATTGATATACCGAGAGAAAATTTTAATCCTTCGATAACATTCAACTTTTGACATGAATGTGTGAACGTGCATAGTTGAGAGTAGCAGTTAGTAGACCGAAAGTCGTTTTTCATAACTGTAGGACGAACGACTTTAGGTAGACAAACTGTGTTGACCTTCATGTCAATACATTCGTAAATAACAAAACCTGGAAAATTTCTAGAGCAATTTACGAATTTGTTTGTATTTCTTGGTCGAAACTCCTAAAAAGTGTTTCAACATGTCACTTGACGTAACAGTCATTTCTCCTAAAGTCAGTAGACCGAAAGTCACTAGACCTACAGGCACTAGACTTAAGATAGTTTCTCCTAAAATTATCTTCACAAAAAGTAGTTTCTCATACAGTCATTTCTCCTACAGTCATTAGGGCCGAAAACTACTTCAATTTTCTGTTCTATAGTTCTTTCACAATTCTTTAGCACTGCTGTCGTTTAACTCTACAATAGATTAAAACCACAAGTGTTTAATTACCTCCCCGAGAGATGTATGCTCTTTCGAGAAGTATCACGTAACTAATAACTTCAGACTGTTATTCAAGCGTGTTGCAAAAATATTACAGTAACACACTGCACCTTTTTACCATAGGCTAACGGTCTGCTCCATTGAAGAAATTTTCACCCTTGTGGATGAAGTATAGCTGTTGTATTTGAATTGTAAAATTTTTGTCACTGTATAAGATTGACTTTTGAAATTCTGGTAAATATAAAACATAGTATCAGCAACTGTGATATGGTAATGCCACACAATAAAAAATATATATAAATGTAACTATTTGTAAGTCTGAAATACGTTATTTTGTCATTATAAAACCATTTAAAAGTTCTCCAACAGAGTAAAGGAAACAAGTTTCTTGTGTAGTGTTTGCAATAGAATGTTTTTGGAACTGGTATTACCTTCCCGACAGGTTTCTTCAGCACAATCTGGCGGCCTAATGTTTAACTAACTCTGTTGGGATCGACATGTATAGAGTTCGTTTCATACACAACTCAGTGAATGTTAATGGGATAAACAGTCATATCTCCTGACGTCGTTGGACCGAAAATTGTTCACTTTTTCCGTTCGGGGACATTGTTTAGCTTCAGCACCAGACAGTGTTCCTACAGGCAGTAAACCGAAAGTCATTTCTCCTATAGTCGCTTCTCCTGTCATTTCTCCTACAGTCATTGTTCCTAAAGTCGTTCGTCCTACAGTTATGAGAAACGACTTTCGGTCTACTGACTGCTACACCATAATTTACCCCACATTGCAAGAATCTTTCACAGATATTTCGCATATATTATATATATATGGTATGCCTTGATTGTTGCGATACCATTTCTGCTGTCACCCTCATAGGAAAATATACTTATTTCTCTCCAAAGGTTATTAGTTAAAAATTATCAAAGGTAGTGAATTGGAAATATTCTACGAAGTTTCGAGACTTCTAGAAGATCAGAACCTGTAATGGGAAACACAGTACACGCAACTAAACTTACAACAATATTTAGGCGCAAGTCAACAAAGTAGCGGGATGTCTTCTCATCAATTTGTGGCATTCAGTTATGTCCCTATAATTTTATGATGTAATTTGTTTACAACGGTATATATTGGTTACACGCCCACAATTTTTAAATATCACGCATCAGGATTTTCATAGATCCGCACGAACACCCATTTACAATATTTTAGGCAGCTTGAAAATAAGGTTTAATGATTTCTGAATGACCCTAAAATTAGCAATCACTCCTTCGCGTTCTTTAAATAATATTACTAAACTAATATCAGTTGCTGAGTTTAGGAACATTCATTTATAATAAACTTCTGTCTGCCAAAGCTTTACACTCTGCTCAATGGTCTGGCTACGAAACGTTAAGGGCCTTCAAGTGCGATAAAATCATAATTTTATATTTTTATGTAATATTGTTGGTTGTGTAGACGATACTTGTGAGTGTAGTTTTCTCTTACAAAAAAAATTTTTAGCTCTCATAGTTTTTCTCATAAGAATGCGTCAAAGTCAAAATTTGCTTGTTACACTGCCATGCAAATAGTGAAAACCAATCAATCTACTTAAACGAAATAATTCACTGTGAATTTACATCCCATTAGCTATGCAATAAAACATTTAAAAAAACACAATGCCATATTTGGAATATTTTGAAAAATCACAAAAGTACAGAAAAAAAAATTTCAAAATTCTACATTTTTTAAAAATATAAAACTATTTCGCGGGATGTTCCTTAATGTTTTATTACGTAGCACATGACATGTTATTTCACTGTGAATTTTTTCACTTACATAAGTCAACTGGTTTTCACTATTTGCATGGCAGCAGAACATGCAAATTTTGACTTTGACGAACTGTTACGAGAAAACTGTGAGAGCTAAAGTTGTTTTGTAATAGAAAACTACACTCACAAATCTCGTCTACAAAACTATCGATATTTCATATAAACATAAAACTATGACTTTATCGCACTTGAACACCCTTAAGCGACGACTTCGCAATTTTTTTTTATGGAAGGTCTGCACCAAAGTTTCGTGCACGTTTCTATTTTAATTTCACATACGTGCTGTTTACTTAAGTACAGCAGTCTGAAAAGGCTATTTTTAGCTGTACTTCGTAATTAGAATTCAGTCTTAGCAATGACATTCCAACCTTGGTTGAAGTGTTTTTTCTATTCGTACGTTGGTATAACGGGTGCATATAGAATAGTTTCGGAAAAAACTGTTTACGAATACACTGCAATGCATTTGAATCACGTAGCAGGCAGCTCCCTTAAGGCGGTTTCCAAACACACGCTGTTATAAATGTTTACGTCATATGCCAGCTGTAAGAGCGGTTATTTACGGAGGGCTGGGCCTTCGTAACAGCCTTCCAGAAATCCTTAGGAGAATTAGGTAAGGGACATGAAAGTGTGCTTGCCCACTCTCTTTCACCTCCTTCCTCCCATGTTACGTCAGCCTGGAGTTGGAAGCTGGCACACGCTACAAAGACCCGCCACGCGCCATTACACGACAGTTCGTCCCGGAGAACATTCGTGACGAGCATGCCGGATGTGATCTGGTTCGGTTCTGTGTTCACCAAGAGTCGACCTTCAGCCAGAGTGGCCAGTGCTGCCACATACTCAAACATGCACATTTCTTTAAAACGTTACCATTTTAAATAACGCGTCGATTTTGTTCTTATTTTAAAAATATGTATAAATTTTAAATAAAAAATATAATGTTCTGAAATATTTTAAAAATAGAAAACATATTTCAGGCGGTTTTTATACATGTCTTGTTGTTGTCCGTGAAACTCACTGTTATTCAGTGTAAATTTTTTAATTTATCTTAGTCAGCTAGTTTTCCTTTTTAGGATAAAACTGCTTTATACAAATTTGGACTTTCACATGCCACTGTATAAAAACTCTGTAAAGTACAAAAAGGTTCATTACAGCAAAATAACAGTCACGGTGTATGTCTACACAACAAACCATATCTCGTACGAACATAAAAATTGCTAAAACAATTGAAATTGTCGGTGAACCTTCCCTATCAGGAATTCTCCCTCAAGGAAATCGTTGGTGCTACTCTTCTACTGCTGGAGCGGAATTCCATTCGCGGTAGCCGTAACAATCAGCATGTCTACATAAAACGTGCTACTGTAGTGCGGATGTGTGGCACCTTGTACTTAGTTCTCACTGGCCGTACCACAAAAACCGCGTTAGAAACAACCTCATTTACTTCAATGTTCAAATTCACAGTCTTATAAATTTTGGCTGGTTACACAATTTAAAAATACTAAAATGTTACTGTGAAATTGCTTGTCCCATTTAAAAATTAGGCGAAATTTTATGTTTAATTCAAAACGAGACACGTCTACCCCGCTTTAATTTCTACGTTCATACAGCCACCGCTATCTATTGGATGATGCAGAGTTACGAAACTTTGCATCTCGTAAGTTTACTACTAACCTTTAAAACAATGTATCTTTTATATACAAAAAATTTAAATTATTATTATTGTTTGATGAAAAGTTTTCTAGACTAATCGGATCACAAATTTCAAAGAACGAGAAAAAATAGTTTTGTAATTGATGTTTACAATACTTTAACAAAAAATAAATAAATAAACTAAACACGAAGAAGACTGTAAAGACGATGAGACCGTCCGAGTAAATTTGCCACATAAAGGGAAGTAATATCTTAGAATTTAAAAATTACAGCCACTCTTAAAGATTTTCATTCGTTATATATGCTGACTTTTTAATATTTATGAAAAAAGTAGACACTCGTGAACCAAACCCCGATGGTTCATTCGTATATAAAAAGTTAACAGAAACATGGGCCAATCAGATTTTGCTACTACGTAAAATATGAACATGAAGATTACAAACCACCAATATCTTATGAAGAGCCTGATGCAGCTAGTATATCTGTGAAGATGTTAGCGGAATAAGCCAAAAATATTGAATATATATTATATATATATGTATATATACACGTACATACATATTACCAATGCTTATACTAACTAAAAAAACTTTAAAAATGCAACCCGCTGCTTAATTTTGGAGATGAATTAAATAACAATACTGTAAAAGATCATGACCATTTAATTAAAAATTTTCGCGGAACAGCACATAAAAATTGTAATTTATCGTGTACAAAAATCCAAATTTTGTTCCAGTTTATGTACATAATATATCTGTATATGATACACAATTATTTACTAGAGATCTTAGAATATATCAAAATAAAATAGATTAAATTCCGAACAAAAACTAAACATGTGAGCGATGGAGTAAATTGAAGATTTATTGATGAATTTATGTTTATGGCTTCCGGTATTGATACACTTTCTAGAAATATTTCTACAGAACAATTTCAAAAAACGTGTAAGCATTTTTCTAGAGAAGTTTTGGACTGTGTAATAAGAAAAGGCGTTTATCCATATTATTACATCGATAGTGTTGAAAAATTTAATGAAAAACCACTACTATCCAAAGTTACGTTCTTCACCCTTAATAAGTGTGATATTTCTGAAGAATATTATGACTTTGTGAAATAAGTGTGGGAAACTTTCAGAGTTCTACAAGAAAACTGACGTATTACTTTTAGCAGTCATATTCGAAATTTTTATAGATGTTTGCTCGAAAACACGTAAATTAGATCCAACCTAGTAGTTTACAGTTCCTGAATTAGCACGGAACACTATGTTAAAACATACGAAGGTATAACTAGAATTATTAACAAATTACAACATGTACTAATTATTGAAAAATGTATTCGTGAAGGAATATGACATTGTTGCAAGAGATATGCCAAAGCGAACAACAAATACATGAAAACATACGATGTTAAAGTCGAATACTCATATCTCGAATATTTAGATTCATATGCTTGGGCGTGATCTAAAATTAGCCATATGGTGATTTAAAATTTTGCAAATATTCCATTGATTAGTCATATCATTAGATAAACTTATATTAAATTTGGAAAATTATTCAGATTTTGATGCATTTTAGAAGTTGTTTTGTAATATCTGTTAGAATTACATGATCAACATAAAGATATTCCAATAGCACCAAATAATATAATAACATAGTGTTCGCAAGAACTGCTTATATGACAAAAAATATGTATTGCAATATGTCAATCTTCAACAGTGTCTATATGTCGGTATGAAATTAAAATTAGGTACATAGAGTATAAACATTTAAGCAATAAGATTACATGAAACCTTACATCGATTTTAACACACAAATGCAAACAAAGGCTAAAATTTTTTTTAAAAAGATTGATAATTCTGTCTTTGAAAAAAAAAAAAACATGGAAAATATCAGAAACAGAACTGACAGTGGATTGAATGTATGCTCTAGAAAAGTAGAAAAATTATTGTATTAGCCGAAATTTAAAGACAGAAGAACTATATTTACTGATCGTTGGTTGCAGTTCACATGAGCAAAAATAAAATTTATTTTAAATAAACCAATATATGATGGAATAAGTATACTATAGTTGTTAAAAATTTAAATGTATAATTTTAATTATAATTTGTTAAAACCGAAGTATGGGGACAATAGTGAATTTTTATACGGATTCGGATAGTTTAATTTATATAATATAAAAACACTAAACTTCTACGGTGATACGAAACAAATTATTAATTATTTTGATACTTCCTACTATAAAAAAAAATACATTTATAATATAAACAGCAAATCAACAAAGAAGTTGTTGACAAAATGAAATACGAAAATAATGGAAGAATTCATAGAATTGAAATCTAAAATGAGCGCCATAAATGTAGAGGGTAATTTTAAGAAAATGTAAAAAGGCACAAAAAAGTATTTTGTTAGAAATGAGAATGCATTTAACGATTTTAAAAAGTGTGTATTAAAAAAAGATGTGTTGTACAAGAATATGAATCTTTTAAAAAGTAAAAATACAAACCGTATTCAATAGCATTAAAAAAAAAAAAAACGCAAGCTCCGAAGATGATAAAAATGATATTCTTAAAGACTCTATTAACACACTACCATAGGGCCATTACAAAATCGAAAAGAAATCGGAAAATAATTATATGTAATATGATAATAACCAACTAATTTATGTATAAAATTTTAGGTGACAGATTATTAACGGCTGTAATTCTATTTAATAACAAATTTAGTTATGTAAAATTGCAGTAATAAAATGAAATAATCTGTGATCATACTGTTAATTATAATTTCTAGAATAAGTGAAAAATAAAACACTAAATGTTATAAATTATTTAAATAATTTTGGATACTTTAAAGTATCTGGTAAAGACATAGAACATGAAAACTCATCTACCATTTCAAATGCCTTCAAACTCTTTCAAGAGTACCACTGCACAGCTTTCAGTGGTGAGATAAACAATTAAACATCGAAACTAATCACAGCTCCCGCAGATGTGGTGTACCAGATGATGTATTTGGCTTTTCTACTTCCACAACTAACATAACAAATGACATTATGTGTTAGCCCATAAAGAAGTATTAACACTAAGCCAAGCAGCTTTTCGTATGTGGGCAAAACACTCAAACATTGTCTTTCAACATTATACTCGAATTGCAGACACAATAATGTCAAATAAACGCGGAATTAATACATTTCAAAAGTCCGTCAACCATATAATTAACAGTTAAATGGAAAAGAAGAAGTGCTGGCTGGTGCATTTTTTTCTTTTTCGAAATCAGATAACTCACTAGGAGAAATTTACGTTGATGTAGGAGAAGAATGGTAACTTAAAAATACAACAACTCTGAAAGTACAACTAGTAATTTTTCATTGTGCTATTGCATGAAATAGGACATGCTATCGGAACACAACATTCTGATGTCTACGATTCTGGTATGTATCCAACTTATTTTTCAGATCGACTAACTCTACAAAGTGATGATATTTTAGCAATACGAAACCATTATTGTAAACCATCTAGCCTACCTAAAAGACCAACACTTTCAACAACTGTTTATCCACACATGTTTGAGCCTGCAAGAGAAATAGATTTGTGTGATCTGAAACATTCCAACACATTTCTGGTAGTCGAACAAGAGATGTACATTTTTTTGCAAAACTCACTTTTGGGTTTATGACTCAGTAGAAAAAAAATTGGTAAACCAGAACTTATTACTAACTGACTGAGTTTTTTGCCTATGACAATCAGAGTATGTGTTTACTAATTCTTACATTTTTTAATTTCGAGGTATTCCTAAATCATAAATACTCTTTGGGTAGTCAGTTTCGAAATGCAAACTAGGATATTCAATAATATTCTGACAAGTTTGAGACATAAACTTTATTTGTGGGCAATTTCCATGAGTTCTTTTGGGATAGAGGTCTTGTAATTAGGAATAAAATAATTAAATTAAGTACTGGATTTAATAGCTCACAAAGCTACGAAATACACAAAACAGTAATCAACTATAACTCTCACAACACAATTAGTTATGCAGACAATTACTACTGTGTCACAGACACGTTAATTAACTTTGACAATTAAAGCACAAAAAATGTCTACCATCAATTAATTAAACAGTACAAATCACAATAAAATTCAGTACTATATCCAATCAACAGTATTTCAAGTAGTGACAGTGTACAACCTTAATAGTCCGCCGTGGTGATGAATCGTCGTGTGCTGCGCAGCACCCCGAGTGCACCGCTGTCTTCACTCTTGAGGTCTTCGGTACGACTCCCGTCGCGTACCTCCTTCTTCGCCCGTCAGCCCGCCGCAGCAGTCCACTTGGTTCGTCCAACACTGCTCCGAAGGTAGCCGCCTGCCACCTCACAGTAGACTCTGACGTCACCAAGATGTCTTCACCAGTCTCTCTCCACAGGCGTAGCACCTTCCTCTAGCACTACCAATAGCGAACTCTCCCCGAATTTGTCGATTCAGCCCTTATATACCAGGCAAGACAGTCGGGTCTTCCCCGCATTTCAGGGTCTAAAAATAGACATTACATCATGTTTCTGACATGATTTTAGTCACGTAGGCCGCCCAGTTGGGACAGGTATCTATGACGTAGTTTCGGCGGGATTCCCACCACGAGACACCCGGGCTTTGAGTCATGGGCCAGCCCACAAAGTGTTACGAAACAGCCGCAGAACGCCGACCTCCAGGTACATGGCACGCAACAATATACACATCTGAACCGATAAACATTACGATTTGTCCAGAAGGTCTCCGATGAAATAAAACGTTTAAAATTCATTGGTGGGGGGGGGGGTGGACAAGTTAATTCCACTCCCCCGATTAAAATATTTCACTACAAAATTTACAGAAAATTGTACCGGATTTTCGTGACATTAGTTTCCGGTATAGCACTCTTCAAATGTATTATTTCATTTTCTTGCATATTATGATATTGGTTCCGTACAGTAAAATGTGACCCAACAGCAAACGCGGCGGAAGCTTGTAAGCGTTTTGAGTCTAGCTTGTATCAAGATTTACCCGAGAAGATTTCTGGTCTCTTGCGCTCGACAATCTTGCCCTTAGCTCACACAACACGGCTACAGGAGAGATTTCATCAGATAGTTTCGTCACCTTGAGTTGAGAGCTGATACAATTATTTGGCTTCCTAATTACGTCTGGTCCTGTGAAATTCTGTAAATTTCATACCACGTCTCTCAAATTTCTATTTTTTTCATGAAATTGTAACACAGTAAATTATTGAATGTAAATTATTGAACTTGCCGGCTCAGCAAAACTTGAGTTATACAACGACCAAAGTGAAGTTTACCTCAGATCACGGTGACAATAATCCTTTCTTAATAACAGCGACTGCTTCAGAGGTACTGCGAACCAAAAACATAAAAAGAAGAACTGTTTCGTTCTTCAGTTTACGTACAAGCAATTGTAGTCTACCTTGTCCAGAGGCCATTCTCCCTAGTTCAAACTGCCTTCGCGATACATTTTATTAAGGCTAAACGAGAGCAGACACAAAATATTTGTTCGGCAGTTTTGTTTAAAATGTTTTTCACCGCGTTCGTTAATTTTATCAAGACAGTAAATAATATGGTTTAAGCTAATTATGTAATATACGACATTTTCGTTAATTGACTTTTTTCATCGAAACCGTATGACATTATGTCTTGAAAAAAAAATAACTGTGTTAGCAAAAGTTATTTTTAATTGATCAGCGGAACATATTTATATCAGCTCTCATTTAAGGGGCCTCCCTATATAGGCTGGTTTTGTGTGTGTGAGGCAGGAGCGATAAGGTTGCCGTTAACCGACGTATGTAATGCATTTTCGCCTCTCCGCCCGAGCCATTTCGTGCAGCGCATTACTGTTATCTTTTTTTACTATGGGACTTTAAGCGGTGACCACATTATTTAATTTGTGGCTAGCATAGTTCAAAGTGTAACACTTGTTTCTATAGTTGTGTTTTTTTAAGTCCGGTTGTTATTTTTCCAGATACGGCAGTCTGAAAAACCTCCTTTTGGCCATTTTGAAGGATCCCGAAAATGATGTTTGTAATAAACGTGCCAAATATTTGAGACTATAGCGACATAGTTTGAAGTGTGTGTAATTTTCGTAGATATGTAAATATAATACGCGTTTAGTAAAAATGAATAATCGCAACTTGCTGCGACGCATTTCAAGGGTAGGTAGGGAGGCAACTTAAGCTTAAAAAATAATTTTTCTCCAAAGGGGAGCATGGCCTTACGGGTGTTTAAGTGCGATATAATCATAATTTTATGTTTATATGAAATAGTGTTAGTTTTATAGACGATACTTGTGAGTACAGTTTCCTCTTACGAAACAATTTTTACTCGCATAGTTTTCACATAACGGTGCGTCAAAGTCAAAATTGGCATGTTTTGCTGCCATGCAAATAGTGAAAACCAAATGACTTACATAAGTGAAATAATTCACAGTCAAATAACATACCATGTGCTACGTAATAAAACATTTTAAACAATCCCGTAACCTACTTTTGTATATAAAAAAAATTGCTGAATTTTCAACTTTTTTCCTGTAATTTTGCGATTTTTTAAAAAATTCAAAATATTACACTAATGGTCTTTTTAATAATTTATTTCATAGTTCATGGGATGTAATGTAACAGTGAATTATTGTATTGAAGTAGGTCAGTTGGTTTTTACTATTTGCATGGCAACAGAACAAGCAAATTTTGACTTTGGCGCACCGTTATGAGAAAACTATGAAAGCTAAAATTGTTTCGTAAGAGGAAACTATACTCACAAGTATAGTCTACAAAACTAACACTATTTCACGAAGATATAAAATTATGAATTTATCGCATTTGAACACCCTCAAAGAGTTTGCGAATTTTTTCCCGCCGCTCCCATTGACAGCTCATAAATTCTGAGTCTTCATAGACTCGGTCTTCCTGGTGTGACGCTCGAGTCCATGGTCTGTGGGGAAGAGGGTCATCAGCGGAGGAAAGGGGTCTGGGAAGTGAAACTGCCTTGACGGCTTAGTTTATGAAGGGGGGGGGAGGGAGATTACTAAACCAGCGGAATCCGGCTGCAGTGGGAACCTCCGCAAATACGTCCTCTTTCAAGCGGACAGTCCAGTGACGTCACCTCTCGTCCTATATCCAGCAGTGACAACAATACCGCCACGTGTGCCGGAGCTCAAATACCGCCCCCGCCGCCCCCTACAACCCCTCCTACCCCACACCACTCTAGCAGGGACCCCTCCAGCTAATGTTATCGTCGCTAGCACGTGCCCGAGCGCGAGAGACGACCTCGTCCATGCTTATTATAGCTCGCCCCTCACCCACAGCGTTCACTTCCGAGATGCCACACCCCCTCCTCCTTCACTACGCAACGTCCTAACACTACGCCGTAAAATAAAACTGTGCATTTACGGCCATGCTCTCTACTTGCTACTGTTTTTGCGATAATTATTATTTTTAATCTTAAACGAGAGAAGATATAAAAAATATGTCTGGAAGTTTTGTTTAAATTTTTTTTTACGTGATAACTAAGTTTTTTTCAAAGCAAGAAATTATACGGTCCCAACTAAAAAGTAAATTATTCAGATCTTAGTTAACTAGCAAGAACCATAGCATTTACTACCTTGAAAAAATCTGCCAATAAGGAGATGACGGTTTTAAACAAAACTGCCTGACAGACTGTTGGCATTTGCTCTCGTTTAGGCGTAAAAAATTAATATCGCTAAATAAAAATACAAACTTGAGAGCATAGCCTTAAGGCGGACGCCTACCCCACACTTCAAATGCGTTGCAGTGTGTTCGCAAACAGTTTTTTTCTGCGAAAATATTCCACGTGTGCCCATTGTGCCAACGTACGAAAAGAAAACAAACGTCAGACAAGGTCGGAACTTCATTGTTGAGACGCCACACTCATTAAAAAATACTGTTTCTAAGCCCTCCAACATGGTTAAAAACGGCCTTTTCAGAACGCCGTACTTCAAAATGTACTAACCGGATGTGTGTGAAACTCAGATTGCGACCTGCACTGAACTTAGTTGTAGACTTTCCACCAATAAAACTATATGGTCACTGCTTAATGTCCCATAGTAAAAACCGTTCGGTGGGAACCTTGCACTTTAGTTCAGCGCTTGGCTCGTTGAGGCGACGCGGCATTTGATGCGCGGTTCAAGGTCGACCTTACTGCTCCGTCGCTTTTGAGCCTCTCACACGCGGGTAGGCGGCGCCCTTAAGACAAGGTGAAGAAAAACAACTATTATTTTTATTTTCATATTCAGTTTTATTTTTCAACTATAAACTTCTATTTAAATTATAAATTTAACTATAGAATATTAGAACTTCTTAAGTGCCTGTATTCACTTTCACAGCGTTTTTTAATAATTGAACAACTTGTGTACGGCGATTCTTAAATTAAATTTTTTTCTATTTTCTATGGCACTACCTAATTATAGTCTATGTAATTGCTATACCAATTCATATAATAATTATTGTACTCTAGAATAAGATATATTATTTTATGTTTATTAGTATATTGTAAATTATGTAAACCGTTAATGAGTAGGGCCTATGACTTGTTACTTTTAGTGCGATTGTCAGGCGTAAATGTAAAATATAAGCACCGTGTAACACGAAAATTATGATAAACCCTTCATGCCTTAAGCAATGTATGTGCTTTTTTTTTTTTTTTAGAGATTTCCTTTTTATTAATTGGTATTATATATTTTTTGTGCACTTTGTAAGTTCCCCAATTGGGTTTATGGAGTATGTAAATGTTTTCACAAATGCATGCAGTTACAAATCGAACGGATAACTACAACTTTAAACATAGTGTAGTAACACACACTTATCATTTTACTGACAAATATACAGTACATTATAGGTTGAATTATCAAACACTTTGTATGCCTAACAAATTCCTTAATAATTCTGTTAATGCATAACAATTATATAGATCAGGAGGTAAAAAATTCATTGCAGTAATATGCCACACACAGTTTTAAGCCTCGGCACAAAAATAATAATTGTGTTAACATTACAGGTGTCTTACATTTATATTTATTCACGTATTAGAGGATAATTATGCACATTCAATCTGTAATTGTTACCGTATAAAATCAATAGGTTTTAATTCATGATTTGAATGCTCAAAATACTACTTTATTGAATAGGAGCTATAAGTAAACAGGAAATTATTCTGTTTTGTTTTAAAAGGTTTGCTATCTTTAAGACAAAGTTTTTTAGTTCTTTTTGTACAATTTTAAGTAATTTGATGGCTGATCGTGTTATTTTTTGCACTTGGGGAAATAAAGGATGGCTGGGCATGGAAAATGTTTATTGATATTGTATCACTACTGTGAGTTACGCATCATAATGTATTGTGACATGAGAGAAATTTCCCCCCCCCCTTAAACATTGGCTTGCAAGAATAAAATTTATTTTTGCAGAGCATTCTTATTGCATTTTTTTAGTAGAGTAATATTTTTACTGTCTACATAATGATTTCCTCAGTAAATGATTCCG
>PNEQ01025783.1:0-32721 GCA_003012365.1 Medauroidea extradentata
ACGTCGGCCTGTCTCTCCCGCGACTCGCCAGCAACTCCCTTCCACAGCCGCGCGCGCTCCCTCCCTGACCACACCTGGTGGCCGCCACCGAAAACAACGCTCACGCGTGCTGGTGCCCTCCTTGCGGCAGGCGCGGAACTAAAGCGCCCACATACATAAAATTATGTCTCATGAAATGCCATTTTCCTGACAAAGGGAAGATGGTCATTTCACTGCATATAATTCAACATTAATTCTCGTTGCCTTACGCAAAATAGTTTATTGTATTTTCCTATTTAAATACAACCATACTGGAACAAAAGCAACCTAAATTGGCATAACTGTATTTTATATAAGCAATAAACATTTTTTTAATCAATCTGTATAGATTGCTACTGACTTCACAAATTATTTTACACGCGCAAACATCAAGTGACGTGTCCAGAGAGGTTAGACATTTCCCATCGTTAGCCGTTACGCGCGGAAAGATACGAATTGCCTGAAAATAGAACTTTAGCAGGTATTTTTTGAGTGCTCACATGATTACTAACCGCCTATACCAGTGCAGAGCTTGTGGGCTGTCTGAATCAATGGTTACTCAATAGCCCGCATCGCTGTAAAAGTCCGTTCAGTTCTAAGCTGGAGAAATAATGACACTTCCATGTGAATGTATTCATATTTCCTCCTTCAACTGTCCCGTGACGAATAACGCGTATTGTTTATGTTTCCGAGTCAATGGCAAATAAGTAAAACATGACAGGTCCAATCATGGTCCCACGTTCTCACAGCAGACAGCCAATAAGAAGCTGATAACAGCTACCTGGCTAATAAAACAGCAAAAGTTTCCTCTCTCTACAGAGAGCGTGTGATCTTGTATCTAAACGTCTCTCAGTAGGCACTGTTGCTTGCCTAAGGTGTCATAACTATCATTCGTTCACTAAATTTGTATTTGTATTTTACACACGTGGCTTTGAAACCATGCTAAAACCACCTGTGTAATGCGCATACCTGGGTGGTATTCTATAGCTTCTCTATATTTGGCATGTTCTAAGGTGAATTATATGGAAGTGATAATATATGAGAGAAACATTTGCATTTTGTTTATTTATTTTTAATTTTCAACTTTTCCGTCTATGTTAAAAAGTCTAGGAAAAATAAGTGTAGTATAATAAACGCCATAAAAATTTGGTGATGGCTACGCGTTTTCATTTGCTTACACATCTAGTCTATGTTCTTACTCCGAATGTTCGCGTTCGTATATTTTACTTTAATAAATGAAAATATGAGCAGGTAAACAGGGTTTCTAAGGCTGTACAGATTCCTATCGCCCAAGCAAACACACAGGCGGGTATCCCAAGGGCGACGAAATGAGTTTATATTATTATTATTAGTATTATTATTATTAGTAGTAGTAGTAGTAGTAGTTGTTGTTGTAAAAGAAGTAGTAGTTGTAATAGTAGTTGTAGTATTTGTACTTGTTGTTGTAGTTATTGTAGTAATAGTTATTGTAATAATAGTTATTGTAGTTGTATTTGTAGTTGTAGTATTTGTAGTTGTAGTATTTGTAGTTGTAGTTGTTGTAGTTGTAGTTATTGTAGTTGTAGTTGTAGCAGTTGTAGTTATAGTAGTTGCAGTTGTAGTTGTAGTAGTTGTAGTAGTTGTATTTTTCGTCGTGGTAGTTTTAGTATAAAGAGATAAATGAAAATATTATAGGACAGAAAAATGTATCTTCAGTAATTATTTTGGCGTACGTGAGAAAAATAATGCTTAAAACCTTGTATGAAATGAAAAACAATTAAAAGTAACGAATACTTGAGTTTTGGGGTCTTAAAAATAAATACAAGCAAGCAAGTTTCGTTCAATTCAACATTTCTCGCGTCAGTGATAGAGTATACATATCAGGTTAATGTTTTCAGCAAGACACCCTGGTAGTATAAGGGCATTGGAATGGCGTTTCAGGTGAGAACCTGTGTTCTATTCCCAACTTAAAGAAAATAAATATATATATTTTTACGAAATCTCTGCAGTAGAGTTCTAGTATGTTTCCTAAATACTGATTATGATCACTTCCCTCTCCCAACCTTGTCCATTTAGTTTAGCGATTGATTCCATATCAATAACATCGCTGTTAACATACCGTTAAAAAAAGGGGGGTAATAAAGTATCGTACTTTTAGCTGATGTAAAGCAATTTTTAAATTATAAAATGCGTTGTTGTTTTTAATTGATTTGCTAGTAAACCGTGCCATCTAAATTGAACGTATATTATGAGGCCGCGGTTGGTGTAGAATGCAGACCACTCGCCTCCCATCAAGGCGATAAGGGTTTGATCTCCGGCGGGGTCGGTCCCCGGGGTTTCGCATGTGGGAATCGTGCCAAACGATGCCACTGGTCGGCCAGATTTCACGAGTATCTCCCGTTTCCTCAGTCGTCCTCATTCTGACCTCATTACATGCCACCATTTGGAGCACACAGATGCTTACGGGTACTCAATAATGAATTCTGCAGTTCGGGATGTGGTATACTATCCTGTGGTATCCTTCCATATAGGATATTTATATTTATATGTTTCTAATGTTCTATATTCCATGTCAGTAAGTTTGTTGGCTTTAATTTAGGAGCACGTACAGGTAACATGAAAATATCTGCTTTGACATCTCGTTCTGGGAATACTATTCAAGCTACAAAATTTCGGCAGGAAGATAATGTAGTCAACAGTAACATCTACAAAACTAATACTATTTTTTTTAAATATACAATTGTGGTTTTTTCACACTGTAACGACATCAAGAGACCTGAATGCCGGGTGAAATTTTCCGCGATACAGGAGTGGAAACAGAGGAGCAATAAAGGTGATACAGCCACGTCGGGCCAGTAACCGCATTGTCTCCACACGCTCTGTTCTAAACTGACGTGTGGTGTTTTCGTACTGGCCATTTTTCTGTGGATATTAAAGGAGACCATACAGCTTTAATTTTGGGCAGTAAGTAGTGAGTTTTGATCCTTACAAATACGAGAGTTTATTTTCTTAGGCTATAAAACGCCGTTTTTAGCCACTTTAAGATGCCCGTCTTACAATGATTCTGCAGTACAAATTACAGAAAGAGTCCAAATATTGTTTACGTAAAGCAGTTTACCAAGAATATATCCTACGCTTTCTCGAAGAGAAAATTTTGATAATACAATCTGAATAAATGTTATAGCTCGAAAACTGAAATTATAATCAAATTGTCTAACATACGCCCTTAAATAAGGAAATGGAGATAAGAAAATCCTGGAATCTTCAGTTCAAGTCTTAGGCTATGAACACGTTCAATAATATCGAACTGCTTCGGATCGTAATTACATGCTATTGGTCTTACGGCGAGCGTGATCGTGACCCTGGAAGCGCGCAGTCTGTAAGGCAGACTCTTGCTGGCTGTCCCCTTGCCTCATCGCATCTAAGAGCAAGCCGCTTAAGAAGGCCGTCTACCTCACGTTTCAAGCGCTTCAAGTGCGTTGTAATGTGCTCTTAAATAGGATTTTCTACAATACAATTCCACGGGTGCCCATTGTGCCAACGTACGAAAAGAAAATACACTTCAGACAAGGTCGGAACCTCATTGTTAAGACACTACGCTGATTAAATGCGCTGTTTCTAAGCCCTCTAACAGAGCTTAAAAACGGCCTTTTCAGACTGACGTACTTCAAAATGTACTAAACGGATGTATGTTAAACCCAGATTGCGACGTGCACTGTACTTTGCTACAGGCTTTACACCAATAAAATTATATGGCCACCGTTTAATGTCCAATAGTTAGAGATGATGGTATATCGCGAATTATATTGTGCCAACATATCCTTGAAAATACAGTATATTCGCGCGACATGTATAATTTACTGATATACGCCTGACACAATGTAGCTGTCTGCAGACAAATAACAGCCATCAAACATTACAAGAGCGGAATTCTTATTGGTTCAGTCAAATAGGGTAACAGCTCCACGTACATGCGAAAGCTGAGCGTACGTAGAAATTCTGCAAACAGTCAAGTTTTCCCGCGGTAAACCATCACATCTACCCATAGTATAAACGGTTCGGCGGGAACCTTGTACCTATTTCAGAGCTTCGCTCGTTGAGGCGTGGCGGCATTTGATGCGCGTTTCAAGCTCACCCTTATGTCTCCGTCGTTTCTGAGCCTCTAACGCGAGTAGGTGGTGCCATTAACTGGCGCCTTTCTTCCCCTCGAATACTTCTATTAATGTACGACTGTTAGTAAGACTTGGAGGGTATATTTCCGGACTCGTATAACACCTGGGTGGCAGCCCACGCACGCTGCGGCTGACAAAGTGGCTTCATTAGTGGTCGCGGGAGACGCACCTGGTCCCTATCCTCCGAGGAAACTATGATGTATCTAGCGTCTCTAGGGGGGAGGGAGAAGACTGGGATATACCCCATCTCTTCTTTATCACTCTACAGCGGATTCGCTACACGCGGAAATGAGTTCTGACAGTCTGGGGAAACGCAATTAGTTTGCAGCGTTTATTGACCGACTGTGATTGCTCCGTGGTTGGGTAACAGGCGCGGCGCGGAGTGCATCCTTGTGTCCGTCGGTTAGATCCCAAACACCTGCACAACGTATCGATTCAGTCTTATTGGTTTCGTATTTACATCCCATAATAAACGATTGTAGTTACAAATATCTAAAATTGAAAATGCTTTTACAAGGAAAATCCTCGGTAACCCAAATGCAAATGAAATCCCTGCAATACTACTCGTGTTTTTTATACAAAATAAAGTAAAATACTTACGTTTGTAAAACTACGAAGTATAACTTTGGATTAGTACAAGTAATAAAAGTAAAAATTAAATTCCTATGCACGTTTTATTTACATCACATAACGAACTTAATTATTAAATAACTGTAAGATATATAATGTTTGTGTGTAATTATTTTGACAAAACATAATTGTGGGCGCGTTTGGTAAAAGTATTACAAAAACAAATTACAGTGTACGTAGGCTATACGGTCATTTAAATAATATCCTCTGAGCGTTTGGTATTTATGTTATCACCTAGACTTGTAGGTTTAGGACACGTCTGATTTACAACCCCCTCCCAACCCAGATATTTCAGCAGTTCATGTCGCTGCCATTGATAATATGTGTGAGAGACAGCCGATCACAGCCCAATCCAGCAACTCCATCCACAACAGTGTCACAATATAAAGTCATAGTGAACCACTGAGAAACGAGATCGTCACTGATTGGCTAGCGCAACTAATATTGTCTCGGCTAATCACAGCAACGAGGGTCTTCGTCTCATTTTAGAGAGTTGCTCCACCTCCCGCCCCCTCTTCATCCACACACATCACAACGTGTCTTGCTAACATTCAGGCAGATGCTCGGCCCCATTACACCTCTTTTACAATCCCTCCCTTGGTGACGGACATGTCAACGTTTAGCAACTTGTGTTACATTTGCTTGTCATGTACCTGTAAACGAAAGTAAAGATTAATATATCTGTACTTATGATTACTAAAATATGAGAACAAACTGTGACTTATTCAAATCTGCGCGTTCACGTTTTATGACTCGTAATTCAATAATTGTAATTCTGCCACAGCCTGTACAGTGACTGTATAATGCGAGTTTCTGACGTACTAATAATGGTTGGTACTATAATATCTTAGTAAACAGAACTCTATTCACAACCTGCGAGAAGTGAGCGCAGTTTTAAGTACAGAAACAATTTTGTGACCGCATCACTTGACCTTACGCAATCGTGCGCACTCATACTAACATGTATGTTATATCTGAGGCTAAAATACATGCTCGACTGTAGAGACATAATTTCCAGTGAAAAGAATTTTTACATCAATTTATTTCAGAGCCTTGCGTGCGCATCTGCAACTGTGCACCGTGATCAATGATTGGATGTTTTTAACTCTCAGAAACTTGGAGTTCTACCCGAAAATTACAGAATAATAGTCTCGCAGTTGTCTGTTCTGTTTGGCACAGTAAAATAAGTGACACCTCTACAAGAAGCAGAGCTGATTATTTTCACATAAGACACCGAAACAAGCTATTTGAAAATTACATTCACCAAATTTCAGTCGCTTTATATATTTGATGAAATGGACTCGCCTAATGAGAACGGAAGTACTTTACGACTTTTATGTAAAAGTGGTCTGGAAATTATTTGCATTAAAAATGACCTCTTTGCAGTTGGCCGGGATCGAACTTATACCCTCAGAGTACTGTGTGCTATGGAATAACTTAGCACTTCCTAATAAATATAGCTATCTATTTTTAACTTATATTATTTTGAAGAAAGGAAAACAGCACAGTGCTCCAGCTTGACAAAGCGCTGGCACGACGACCCACTTACGCTGTAAGAGACGAAAAGAGGCGAAGTTTTTCTCCCGTGGCGTACTAATGCACTCGAAGTCTCCTTTGATATGCCTCGCTCTACTCCGCCCACGCAATTCATGCAGGGGGCTCGGTAACCTGCGCCAGAACGTTGGCCAATTATCCTAAATCCATGACACTTGGGTCCGTCAATCTGTCAAGATACGACTCGTAACGGGGTCACGTTGGCAGAATGGCTCGGGAATCTCCCGTTTCCCCCGCCCTTTCATTCCGGCGCTGCTCCATACTCACCTCGTGTCACCCCTCACCGGCGCTGAAGACCTCGATGTTGAGCTGCGCTGACCAAAAATCTCTCACTCACGACTCGTAATCCCACTGTCGCTTCGTGTAAGTTCTGGTCGCTCCCATCCGTAACGAATCTTAATGTGAGTAGGTAGCTAACTAGCAAGCTTAACTGCCAAAGTAGATAGGTAACTATGAAGTTTGTTAAACAATGTGGTAACTACATAGAGCTATAGATGTCGCACACTTAAGATTCCGCTCTATCTCTGATGTACACATTCTTGGTTTTCAGGTCGTGATATTAGTTTTAGTGTACGTATAAAAATAGTTAACTTGTAGAAACAATTTTATGCGCAAGCTCTTTAACGTTTTTGCGTTAAATTTGCATTTAACAAGTAATGCAAATTTAGCGCAAAAAGTGTTGAATATCGTATAAATGAAATTGGCTCTACAAGCAAACATTTTTCATTTGCACCTACTCGAAACAAATACGACTTGAAAACCAAAAATTTGTACATCAAGGGTGTAGTGGAATATTAAGTTCAACCCTTCGTAAATGCATATGTTCCCAAATAACACAAACATTTTTTTCTTTAGAACCTTGCAATTATTTAAAATAAATAATGTCCACTGGCACTTGTTTTTTATTTAAATAATCCTACATTACTAAATATACTGTTTTAGTGCCATTCTTGAAACAATTGCGTTTCTAAAAGGTTTATCTCAACATGAGGCACCTATAGATAGGATTATACGTAGTTAGGTTGGTAGCTGATGAGGACGTAATGAAGAATGGGAGTTAGGTAGCTCGTTAGCTAGGCAAGTAACCTACTAGGCACAGGTTGTTTCTACAGGGTAAAGTGAGCACATCTGAAAACTTTACCGTAAAGAATAACGGCAAAAAAAATATATTTCATAGAGGCTTTAGACGTTAACATTTGAGCATAATACAATAAATTTATCTACGTATAATGTAACCATTTATGTTTGTTAGTTTGTTCGTCTTTTACGCGTTCCTATCCCATGCACCCGATTGTGACGAAACCTTTATGACAGGTTGTGCTTGCGCTCGGAAAGGTTTCTTCCAAAATAAAACTACACTTGCAAAGATGGAGGGATGCGAAAAGGGTAGAAGGGCTGCATGGATTTACCAAAAAATTTATGTGACACTATTTTACAACTATTACAAATGGCCCGTATCATAATTTGCCCCCTTTTAGTATTTTTCAAAATCATTTGGTTTCAGAACTACTATCAATTTAAATGGAAAACCCTGCGAAAAAAGTCGAGGCTACGAGGTACTTATTTACCCACAGCTTTATTAGCATCAACCTCGTCAATCACTTCGTCCATGTTGGTGGGGCGTGTTATACGAAAAGTAAATTTTATTGTTGATAACGTGTGTAGTAGTAAGTTGTCAGTATCCATTGCCGTCAGTATTTTCTCAGTGATTGGCCTGACTTGTGGAGGTCCTACAAATCTGCTTTGAGTGATTAAACTTGAATCACGGTGAACTTTGTCAGTTATTTATGGCTTGCAAGCAGCAACCTCACTACAAACACAGCGCAGAACAGAAATATTTCACTGTAACTCCCTAAACTAAGGTACCCGCCTACCAAGAACTTAAATTTAGTTGTCATGTGTTCGTAAATAAGTTTTCAAACAAAACTATTTCACATGTGCCTACTTTGTCAATCTACGAAGAGAAAATACTCTTTAAACTATAACAGAAATGTAGTTTCACCGCATCGTGTCAACTATAAAAGCAATTTCGGAGCCTTTAAAATGGCTAAAAATAGCTTATTCAACCTGTTATGTCCGAAAAACTACTCGCGGGATTCGTGTGAAAATACTCTAGAAACATACAACGGACTTTGCTTTTTCAGATATATAAAGATGGGGTCACCTCTGAATGTTCCAGTCAGGCGTGTAACCTACGATACCACTGCACGTCGTTTCACTGTCTTGCGGTAGAGGCGATACCGCACTAAATGAGTCGGTCAGCATCACCCTTTGCGCCGTGCCTCACTCACACAAACACAGTAGGCGGACGCCTTAAGGGTGTTCAAGGGCGATAAAATCATAATTAAATATTTTTATGAAATATTGTTGGTTTTATAGACGATACTTGTGAGTACATTTTACTCTTACGAAACAATTTTAGCTCTCGTGGTTTTCTCATAACGGGGTGTCAAAGTCAAAATTTGCTTGTTACAATGCCACGCAAATAGTGAAAACCAAGTGGCCAACTTAAACAAAATAATTCATTGTGAATTTACATCCCATGAACTATGCAATAAAACATTAAAGTAAACCCGCATCGTAATATTTTGAACTAAACAAATCGCAAAACTACAGAAAAAGTTGCAAATTCAGCAATTTCTTTCAAATACAAATCCAAATATTTTATTACGTAGCCCATAGTATGTTATTTCACTGTGAATTATTTCACTTACGTTAGTCAATTGGTATTCTCTATTTGCATGGTAGAAGAACATGCAAATTTTAACTTTGACGCACCGTTATGAGAAAACTACTCCAGCTAAAATTGTTGATCATTCTTATCATGGGCCTCACAAACCCAGATTGAATTACTGATTATATGTTTAGAAACACTTATTAAAATGTTATTACTATAGCACCCTAGTGTAGTATATTACCTTGCTATAAATTCATAACGTCTTAAAAGTATTGATAACGCAATAAAGCATAAATTAGTTTTGAAAATAAGAATATAGTCTGACCTTTTCTCAGAGTCATTAAAGTAATGTTTATGTGAAAATTGTTGGTAGATAATGAATGTATCTGTATATTGTTAAAGGGCTGTAGTAAAGTTTTGTTAGCAATTTCAATGAAAAGGTAGTTATAATATACGAACAGAGAATTCAACATACGGGGATGGGTCACCACCTTAAGCAACTTTTCTTGTGTGACGCAGGGATTTTCGTACCGCGCCGAGACGTCTCTACTTGGGTCACGTAGCATTCTGGCCAGCTCGCTGTCGGGGCTCTGGAATCTTAATAAGACTGAGATGCGGCGCAGCTAAATATACCCAGACGCAACGCTCCGTGGAAGGAGGGCGAAAGTAAAACAAACGAATGCCTTTCCCCTCCTCACCCTCCCGCCTTTCCACCTCGTACTTTACCCGCGTGGGTAACGAAGAAAAATACGGCGCACACTCGTCATGAGCTTGTGCGCCGGTAAATTATGCAACTTGTCTTGCGTCTTTGTCTTCGTCACCCAACCAAGTATAGTTATGAAGCGGTCTTAGCGGTGTTAATAATTAATATTGTAATTTTTTTTTAAAAACCCGTTTCCAAAAAATATTTTTTTACGTTTACGAAAATATTGTAAGCCTTACAGCAGATGCTTGTAAATATACAAATATGTATGTACCTATGTTTACAGGTATAATTGCATATTTACAAATAATAAGTTTACGTTTACAAATCAATTCTTGTACATTTTGCAACAATTGTTTGAAGTATCGCAAATTATTTTGGTATACAGTTTCTAAAAAATTTGTAAATGAACAAAATATTTTGTAAAATGTGATAGGCTGTCAAGGGTTATTTTGTTTCCCGTCAAACACCCTTGCTTATTAAAATATATTCAACTATTCCGCAAAGATGATTAAAAAAATCAGATCACTTTAATAACCTGCGACGTTCTTGTTGTAGCGCCTAGACTGAGAAATGTTCTGACATTAGTTCACAAGCTTCTTCTGGTAAAAGTACGATTTTTTTACTGTGTACTTTACTTGTAAATCTACGTGGTAACTCTTATCATGCGTTTATGAAAAGTTCCTCACTTAGTCCGACAATAAAAATTGCGACTGGGTTTTTTTTATCCAAACATCGAAGTTAAGTTTTCTTGTGCCCAAAAATTAGACTTAACTTACTCGATTGATTCATTGAATGACTTTGGTACAGCCTTACCCGAGGAAAAGATAATTTGGCGTTTGGAGACGAGGCACGTGAAATGTGAACACTTAACATAACCAAGCCAATAGGTGAGTAAAACTGACTTCAAAATGTCGAAGAACAAAGTACGAAACAAGCAGTTAATATTTGTTGATAAGAAAATGTGAGATCGTCGATCTTAAGAATTACATTTGATTCTTATATTTGGAGGAATAGTGAGCTGTGCATTTACTCTGGGGTTTATCTTTGTACATAAATACTATAAACGATTGTCTTGCTGTCGTTACATTTCCGCAGTCATTGAAATCTAAATATGCTTGCCATCGTTCGGTAATAGCCTGCCTAACCTCTGGTGAACGAGCAAAACTGGCCACATAACGAGAAACACTTAGTTCACTCTAACGGGTTACTTTAAACAAATGCCGTTCGTGGTTATGATGTATTTGATTGTACTACTGGTAAATGTTTTCAAATATTTAAAACTCAACGAAGATTATTTCAGTTAAATTATAACAACACAGTTTTTCGTAGTACTTTTAACATACATGATATCACTCGCAGAAAAAAAAAAAAAAAACTATTCGCCAAATTATATGCTACAGAATGTCCAACATTAACGTGTTCATTCCGTATAACAAAGTAAATTTATGATAATATGTGAAATCTATTGGTTCTTGCAGCTCCCAAATTTATTTTGAGTTAAATTATTCCTATTAGGTCATAGCACGTTATGTGCAGTTCATTTTTTAAGGGTTTCTTGTTCGAGTACAGTAATTTTCTGGAAACAGCGGGAAATTTATGTGAAGTATACTGTTTAATAGACGGCATAACTTTTGATGTTGATGTTATCGTTTTGTGTAGGAATTATAGTCTTCACTTAAAAGGGAAGCCTAAGTAGGAATATACCTACTGGTCCATTTTCAGTACCTGGTTCATTTGCAAACAAGGCACACATTGCAAATGGAATGTCGAAATGATTGATCGTCCATTTCAGCTCGTAAATTACTCTAAAATTGTTGTACACGGATAACGGAATTTTAGGGTACATAATTTCTATACAAGTTATGCACCTTGAAACACAAAACCGAAAAGTACAATTTTTTTCTTTTAAATCTGCTTTCCAAATTATAAGTTGTCTTGTAAATAAACAAGTTGGTATGATGTTTTTTCAACCAGGTTCACATGATAAAACAATCCTCAGTGAAATAAACCATGGCAAGCAAAGCATTTGAGAGTTTTTTCCCTTGTGATCTTTATGAAACTCCGAGAACTACTCGTGAAAGTTTCTTTCCTGTCAGTATCAAACAATTTAAATTTTCATGTTGTTTTCTTATTGAGCTATACCGTAGAGACATGTTTAAAACCAAAAATGCAACAAATAAATATTTATTTAAACTATATAAAGTTTTAAAAGATGTGTAATACAACATAGGAATAATATACATTTAAAAGCGCGGTTCACCTGTTTTCAACGTCTTTTTATATTTTTATATTTATACGAGATATTTATTTTCTTATTTTAAGCATAAATTGTGACTAAATCTTCCTCTTAGGAAATTTTTTATATCTCTCGCAGTTTTTGCATAATGAGTCGTAAACGTCAAAATTTGCGCTTTACGGATTTATGTACGCCACTAAAACCAACTGACATAACAAACCGAAAAGTTCACAGTGTATAACAATGTTGTAGGCTATGATTTGACACATATAAAAGTAATATATATATATATATTTCTATTTTAAAAAAATAAAATTTTCATTTCAAAATTCATCAATTTTTATTAAATACAAAAATAGTTAATATTTTTGTTTTTATATATGTCAAATCACAGCCCACAACATTGTTATGCACTGTGAATTTTTTCGGTTTGGTATATCAGTTGGTTTTAGTGGTGTACATAAAACCGTAAAGCGCAAATTTTGAAGTTTATGACTCATCACGCAAAAACTATGAGAGATACACAAATTTTCTAAGAGGAAGATTTAGTCACAATTTATGTCCAAAATAAGAAAAAAATCTCTGGTCCAGGTATAAAAGTAATAAAAGACGTTGAAAACTGAGGTGAACCGCGTCTATATGTAAACCATTTATTAAAGACGGAAATCGAGGTCCGTCTTCGTGTTTTAGAAAAGGCAATTTTATTTATTTAAATTGAACCAGCCAACTAGTAAAATATGAAATTTAATTTTAAAAAAATGTATTTAGGTGTACTTGGGGTCTGTTATGCGTTCTACATTAGCAATCAGCATCATTTTCAACTCGATACATGCGTAAAAATGATTCAGGTATATACTTTCGGTACTATAACCTACCTCAAATCATTACTGATGGATTAAAATTATAGTAATTTTTTAATATTAAATTTAATAAATCAAAATGTTTATAATTGTTATCTTGTTTCACTTCAAATTTAAAATAAACCCAACATTTAAAATTTTCACTACTGTATAAACCGATGACTGCTTATTTGCAACCATCGTTACAAAAGTCTGCAGTATATTACTTAGATCAAGATTCTGAAAGAGCTAACATATCACCGAGCATTGTAAGAAATGTTTTGTCCTACGTACGACTCTATTTTATACTTTTATTTGTCTTTCAACGTGTACGGTATATCTCTAAGCAAACTGCATGTAGGCTTATTGTTTTAGGTTCATAATAATGAAGGTTTATACAGTACATGCCCGTCAACATCTGTCTCTAGCATATCAGATATAAATCTCACTGGCCCTCATTTTTATATAAAAAAGACCATCTGTAATCAAAAACTGAAACGTAGTTCATATGTTATTTCGGCAGTCTGACTATTTTTTGTTAGCGTCCTATAGGGCACAGACATTAATAGTAACAACAATCTTATTCTGCTATGCTCAGTAAAATGAGCAAATACATTCTTACAAAGGTGCGTGGTCAGTATCCGAAATAAAGTGCAGTCACGTGTCTTTTATGTTTTAGGCTGTAGTTTTTAGTAAATATCTCTAGTAATTATGCTTATAGAATTTTAGATAAACATTATTTTAGAATATTCCTGTCGATTATATCCTGGATAGCAATTGGTATTATAATTACGTTATACTGTGAACTCTGAGAATTATTGATTCGGTAAATTTAAAAATAGAATTTGTGTTTAAATAAGTAGGTCTGTAAAAACACAGTTTTGAACAGCGACATTTTTTTTGTCTCGCGAGACAAGTGAAGAATTGTACAACCCAAGTTCAGAAACACATTATCGTTGCAATTCTCTTGCGTATCGTTACTGGGTAGTCAAAATGTGTATTTGCGAACTTTCGGATATAGCTCGAATGAAATTTTTGGCAATTATGTAGACGCCAAATTTAAACATGAACACTGGCTTAAAAACGCACGTGACGAAAATGTACTTTGTGTTAGCTATATCAGAGTTATTATAACATACGCAGTACATTTGTTCCAGTATCCGTTTTAACGGTTGCTAAACATTATTTTATTTTATTTCGCAAAAAAAAAAATCATACACTTCCCTGAAGTCGACTTCTCGGAAATGAGCATATTTATGTTGGCAACTCTGGTCAAAAAGTTTTGCCTTTGCCTCGGTAGTTCGCAGTTTTTTTCCGGCGAATTTTCACTGCAGTTACACTTTACAGAAAATAACAGGTACTAACGGTTTGCGAACTAAAGGGAAAGTATGAATGAGAAAGATAAATAGTGACGCGGAACACCATCTCGGATACTTATGAAAACTAACTTTCTTCCTCTGGGAGCGCCGGGGACAATTTTGCTCATAGTTAGTATTTCACCTGGTGAGAAGTTTCCCGTAATGGTCTGTAAGTATGTAAGATGAAAGGAATTCTTGTAACCATGTCACCAACGTCTCTTTCACACAGTAGACGAGAACATACGCGTGGGTTTGTGAAATAAACTGATATTACTCATATAAGCGTGGTGTATGTGTTTGTTATTCGACCAGATTCCAGTTATGGAATTTCATGTTGTGTATGTATCCTGAGGACTAAAGCATACTCTGCTTATTTATGTTTTCTTGTCTTATATTTATTTTTAGTTTTCTTTTGACAGTCATTTATTTCGCAATGGAGTATGTCCAAGCAAATAAATTCAGTCATTATTATTATTATTGTTATTATCATTGCGTTCATTATTATCGGCGCGTTTGTGGGGTGCAGATGTGTTTGTGTAGGCTCTCCTCCTTTCGCTGTTTTTTAGTGATTACAACACAGCGAATCGAACAAAAAAAACTAACTAGAACTTTGGTTTATGCCCCCTAGTTCAGACAAATGTGAAATATGCGGTAAATCTTTATTTGGTAAACAAAAACGTATCTATTGCGAAGCCAGCTGCGGTGAGCGTGTGCGTGCAACATGTGTTAAACCTCAAGACTTAACTACTGACGCTACATACCTGTGCAACAACTGCGACCAACGGGATTCGACAGACACCACCATGGTTTCGCCCGAGAAAAACAGAGAAATGTTTTCACTCATGCTCATTGATGCTTCATCTTTCAATGAGGTCCTTTCAGCGTTATCGTCTCTCGGTGAAAACGTCAAAGCCATGTTCGCTTCGCTAAACAACAACATTTACACACTTACCAACCAGGTTATAGAACTAAAAGAAGAAAATTCCTTATTGAAAAATCTGTTGGTCTCCGATCTTCATGAAGAGAATAAAACCTTTAAGTAACTGAGAGATCTTCATAACCTCACTTGTATCGCCATGAATGGTAATCCAGATGGAACAGCTATTGAATCTACTACGCGGAATAAACTCTCTCTCAACATGACCATATCTTATAACTATAAAGTAAAGGGCTCCACGTTGCAGCGACATCGCATTTAAACCATCACGAGCAACAAAAACAAACATATTGAAGTTGACCCACTTTCCAATGAGCAACATATGGAGAAAAACGACGCGGAAGGATTCACGGAATACCACAGGCGGCGACACATGCGGACCAATGAGTCGTCAGAAAAGTAACAAGCGAATGAGAAACAAGCTTCCAAGAAAACTGTTCAGCTCGGCGTGCGTAACACGGCATCGCTGAAAACCGTTGCTAAAGAAGTGAGGCCTAGGATGAAGTCGTTGTTTATCTATCGTTTTGCGGCTGACGTCACTGAAGACGAAGTAGTTAATTATATGAACACTGAGGTTAAAATTAAAAATTTGAAAGTGGCAAAATTTAAAACAAAATATAACTTTGTTCGTCTTTCTATGTTGCGGTTGAGAAATCTGAGTTTGACCATATATTTAACACTGTTTTCTGGCAGACTGCCTGCCTTATTAGCCCTTTCTACGTTAAACTGCAGGAGTCTCGGCTATTTCCTCAGGCGTCTGCTACTTCTGATCCTGTTGATAATATAAATCAGACGGCCGGAGCCTAGCTATTATTTATGCTGGTTAATTTAAAACATATTCATTTTTATGATCAGAATGTAAGGGGTCTACGAACAAAAAGCCTACATTCTGAGAAAAATCTTTTAGTGTTTAACTATCATATTATATTCTTAACGAAAACTTGGCTAAATTCTAACAGCATTGTTTCCCATTACTTCCCTAATTACTATAACATATTTCGTTGTGATCGAAAATTTGACTCAACTATTTATAGGGGTGGAGGTGTGCTGATCGATATTAACTCTCTTATCTTTCCCCTGCCTGTTTTGAAACATGATTTTCATATTAATAACTTTGATGCTGTTTGGAGTGAACTTACTATAAATAATAAAAAACTCATTATTGGCAATATATATTTTTCTCCTCTACTTGCTGCTCCAGGGTTTAAAAACTGTTAAGATATTATTAAATCCAAACTCTCAAATTATCCTCACCTTGTAACCGTTGTTGGTGATTTTAATGTGGCAAGTATTGACTGGAAGAACCATCACGCCCAAAATATTGAATATTATTTCAATAAACAAAAAGGAATGTTATTGTCAGAAAGTATAAATTTACTTAACCATACACAATTTTACTTTACAAAACCAGATAAGTCCCTTTTAGATCTTGCTATTTTTAATAGTTATATTAATGATGTTTCCCAGTCTGCTGATCTTTTAGTTAGTGAAAATGTATATCATCCTGCAATTATGTGATTATTGAAGTCTCAAAATTGATTTGTACAAACTTGAAGTCTCAAAATTGATTTGTACAAACAATATGCATTCTCTAATGTTTACCGCAATGGTGACTATCTATCATTTTATTACGTTCTAAACATTTTTGATAGGAGCCCTATCTTTAATACGAATAAAGTTAACCACATGGTTGAATATCTTGCTAGTAACACTTTAAAAATTATTGATACTTACATACCGCTAGCTCAGATAGGTAGTTAATAAAAAATACCCGGTTTGGTTTTACTCTGCTCTAATTAATCTTATCAAAAAGAAATATAATCTATTCAGACAATATAAAAAACACAAGAATGAACAAAATTATTTAAATTTTTCTGCCCAGCGCAAACTAGGTAAAAGCAAAATTAGAGCTGATAAAAGGGATTGGCTTCTTAAAATAAATAATAATATTAAACTAAATAAAAAAAATTTTGTAATTATGTAAAATTAAGGAACGATGGTCACCATCCAAATTTAACTATTCTTAATAATGGTAATCTAATACAAGAACCAAGTGAAGTAGCTAATTTTTTCGGTCAACACTTTGCTGAAATCTATGAAAAACCTATAAAAATTCCAATACACATTTTACTTGATTCTAACATTCATTTATCTATTCCTACAATCAGTGATATTGTAGTACTCTGGTCTATCAAAAAATTTAATCCTAGTAAATCTTCTGGACCTGATGGTATCCCTAACTTTATAATTAAAGTTTGTGCCGAAATCTTTGCCCCCGTATTATCTGAGGTCATCAATACTAGTTTACCTTGTGGTATTTTTCCTAATATGTGGAAACAAGTAAACATAATTCCTGTTTTTAAAAAATATGATAAACATAATCTTAATAACTACATGCCTATATCTCTCCTTTGTACATTTTATAAAGTCATGGAAAAAAATCTTACATAGGCATATTAATTTCCACTATAAAAATGTAATCTCCATTCACCAGCATGGGATTAAAAATAAAAGAAACACTACAACTAAGCTGAGTACATTAATCAAATCTATGGAGCCGTTAGATCTAGAGGTCAATATGATGCAATATAATTTGATTTGAAAAAAGCATTTTATATTTCTCAAAATTACATCATTCTTTATAAACTTAGGTACTCAGAGCTACATATTTGATGGACATAACTTTTACTGTCAAAGTAATGAACGTCTATTCCACTTGCTTTCTTGCCCCTGGAGTTACTCAAGGTGGCACATTGTCCCTTCTTTTATTTAATCTGTTTATCAATTATATTGTACAACTAAAATTTGCCAATTGCTTATTGTAGTCTGATGATCTAAAAACATTTCCTACAATTAGTAACATATCTGATTGAAATAAACTTCAAGCTGATATTGACTTAGTTTATAAATGGTGTATAAATTATGTTATCTGAATTTTGGTAAAAATATCTATATCACTTTTGCGCGTGAAACTAATCCTATAAAGTTGAACTGTCTGGTAAATAATAGCAAAATAAAACGTATTGATATTTCGCATGACCTTGGAATATTATTAGATAGTAAACTCTATTTTCATCTTCGTGTTGATAATTTAATCTGTAATGCTCATCGAACTTTAGGGTTAATAAAATGTATCACTAATACTTCTTCTTAGCCTGATTCCTTAATAAGCCTTTATTATGCTTTGATAAGGTCCATGCTAGGTTACTGCTTTGTTGTTTGGAGTAGCATTGCCATTACGGACTCTAATCGTATAGAGTCAGTACAATACAAATTATTTAAAATTATCTTTATGAAATTCTCTCAACCACTACAACCTTTCTAAATGATTTTAATATTACCACCATACATGCTCGTAGAATAGCTAATGATGCTTTATTTTTTATTAATTCCTTTCTTTATTACTATGATTGTAAAACTATTGTTAACAAAACAGATTTAAAGGTGCCTAACCATATTAGTAGGGATTTTAGTCACTTTTTTGCATTATCTAAAATAATGACTTGTTTGTAGATGTATATTGCACTTTATGAAATTTGTGAATATGATCCTTTTAATGACAAGAAAAATAGGTTTTTGGACTTTAAATGATGTTTATTTAATGTATGTCCTTACTGTATTTTTTTTTCTCTTTAAAATGTTTATGCTGCATGCTGTCATGTTGGTGTGTTTTACTTGTCTATTCCGATGTTTTATGTATATTACTATTAAAAATATTGATCATATGCCCTTCAAAAGTATCGACTTTATTATTAATAATATACATCGACTTAATTTCTGACCTGTTTTCTCGATTAGTTGTGTTTACGCATGTCATCTCATACTCTGCGGTTTTACGTGACAAACAACGATGCTCTAGAACAGTGATTTTGCAAGGGACATTTACGCACCTCAACGTTGCAGGAAGTGGTATCTCCCCGATGAAACATATAATAACTATGAAGTGTGGTGTCAGACAGGAGGCTACAACCACGCGGAATATTTAGTAACTATCGCCTACTGAGGGAGTTAGGAATGTTGGGGGAAGCTTAGGGTTCATGTGCTAGTCTTTCAATAATATTTAAAATGTTGCTATAAGCAGTCTGCTGGCAATGGACCACATACATGGGAATATTCGGCAAGCGTGTCTTAGTTTTTGCGTTGTGATAACCTAAGAAAATGTGTTTCGAAAATATATTTTCAATTTATATCTATATCTGTATCTGTATATCGAATTAAAAATTCAATTTCTATAAATAAAATCATAACCTACTTGGCCTTTCATTGTTTTGACAGTATTTAGAGTGTTGTTTCTTAATATGAAGTTGTATTATATTTAATATGCAAAGAAATAGCAATTATAGCCGATTTTCAGGGTAGCATTACTCACTATATTTAATTTACGGAAACATTGAGAACACCTTTCCGACTCACTTTGTCATAATCTTATCACCACACGAAATTAACACACTCCGTCCTTACTCAGCCTTTATACTTGTTTCTCGTTCTTTCCTCACACACAGGATCGTGAAATGTGCAAATGAATAGTTCTACGAAAACACGAAATAACGAAAATTGTATCACGTAATCGAGATGAAAACTGGAGTGAAGAGATTTGGTGAACGCCCAACGTGGTGACTGAAAATCAGCTGCTAAATACAAATGAGCGGAAAAAAATGAGTACTTAGAGAAAATATGGTTGATTAGGGCAATATCCGCCATGTTTTCAACTTGCAAAAACATGGAAGTGCCATGTAGGAAATCGAACCCTGATCGCCTGGTGAATCGTATACGTAAGCATGTCTTATGGCATGTTATTTATTTACTTTAAATGTTTCGTACATTGGCAAGACTTACGCCTCGCCAAAGGAACATCCGCATCTGACAATTTGAGTAACCCCCCAGAGTTTTGTACTATGTAAGAGTTGAGGTGAGGTATGAGTGTTTACGGCCCCTTAACAATTAGGTCTTAAGAGTCGATGAGGGTGAAGTGAGCTGAAGGGACAACACAACATCCATATCCGAGAAGAGATTCGAACCCAGGATCTCTCACAAGGTAAACTGGCGCATAAACTACCACGCTATGGAGACCGGCTTACTTTTTTTGGTACAATCGTATTATGTCAATTTTTTGTAACCTTTTTAAACGAACTGAAAGTTATACTCAACAGGATCTGGAATTCGAACCCAGTAACTATCGTACCATAAGTCGGTGCGCATCCGACTACGGTACGTAGGTCGGTATTTGCAAAGCCACCTAGTGACGAATCGCGCCATGTACGGAATACCTACGTAGTCCGCTTTGAATTTGTGACCTCAATCGGCGCTAGTTTCACGAGTGTAAGCGGCCCTGAACTAGGTATTTCCATCACGTCCCTCTGCATCAAGCAGCAGGTCATCATAATTCAACGCCTGCCTGCCTTCCGTATCAGAAATGCAAATGTAACATAGACTCAGGACGTTCGAGGTGATTGCACGCGTCACTTGCTCAGTTCCTACGTCTCTGCTTTAGGGACGTGTGATAGCTCGCGAACTTACAGGCAACGATAACATTTCGAGTTGCAACCCTCGACGTCAAACAAATATGTTAAATGTGCTCTTAGAACTGAGGGCCCACAGTTGGTGCCGACCGCAATTAGCTCAATTGGTTAAACGACTGACTTTGGTGCAAAGGGTTCTGGGTTCGATTCCCAGGTCCGGCCGGGTGTAGATATGTGTTCGCAAACTGGTGTCAAAAATCTCAATACTATTACCTCACGGCTGAACTCGAGGCTACTCAAAAAAGAGGCGGGGGATTCTTGGCGCAGTAGCGATGCAAAAGCCAAGAAGCCATGCAATCGTTGCACCAAAATATTAATTAAAAATTGTTAGCGCAGTTGCTAGAGCCCTCGTCACCGACAAAGGCGATAAAGGTTCGTTTCCCTGGGTGGGGGTGGGAGGCGGTTCCTGGATTTTCGCATGTGGGAATCGTGCCCGCGTGTTTCCTCGGAGATATCCCTCTTCCCTCACCCTCACCATTCCCGCGTCGCTTCACTGTAGAGCCTCATTCCACATCATCAAATGCCAATGGACATTCAGTTATAAGTCTGTATCCGGGGCGCGATAACCTGGCACACGGGTACCCTAATCAAATGTGATTGACGATATTTATTTCCTTACAATAGGACAGTGTTGTACATCAAGAGACTGTGCACACATTTTAAGTTATCAGTTAAACATGCTATACGTCTTTTACGGATTTGAAACAGTCTTATAAAAAGTATGTAAGTCCCATAAATCCAGGAGTAAAATAAACTTAATAAGGTCGTTTCAGAGCAGAAAAATATTTATTTTTACCGAACTAGCAATTGTCACATGGTCCACTGTTGCATAACACCGTACAACTGAGGTATTCGTCTATACATACAGATTTTCGTGTCCTGTCTTTAAGATGACGTGTAAATGCGCAATTTTACTTGAACAGATGACACGTGTCATAAAGTAATAACATATTCTTCATGCTATTATTGAGTCAAAGTTTCAATAGCAGTTTTAGTTAACTATACTTCCGCGCGACCAAACGTTGTTAATAAACACGTTAATTCATTTTGCAATTCAAAATGTATTTCTTTCTGTAACTAATCTTACTATAAACAGTAATGTAAGGGTTCTTTGCACCCTCACTTTGCACCACCGTGTTAATTTTATTCCATATGAAATTTCTAAGATACCCTTCATACTAAAGTGTTGTTTATTATCAAATCTATGAACGGCGAAGACTTAAACAATTTGAGATTCTGCAAACTTTTATTTACTACAAAAATATGTGTTGCAATGTAACCACGAAATTAGGCAACGTGATCCCACTTACGGAATTTAACAAAGTATATAAATTTAGGCTGAGTTTAAGAGTGTGGCTTTTCATTTACTAAATGCGTCACGTACCATGATTTACTGTACACGAATACCCGACGAGTTATTAAAAATGATAAAAATAATGTTATCTGAACCATTTGAAATTAGTTAATCAATCACACAAATACTGCCTGTAACTCAGCCACCATTGAATGTGAAGGGTTTTGGTTAAATATAATTTTTTTTTCATTAATTTTGTATCAGTGGCTTGTGTAAAAATATTTCAACATTTCTGTGGAATACAAATAATAAAAATCGTAAGTTAACACCGCATCCCCTTGCCTGAATTTGTGAATTAGTTACGAAAAATACTTTTTAAATTTTGCTATGCGTAATACAGACAATAAGTTTACCTTTAAATGATTCCTGAAAAATGTTGATATTACAAACTGAATAGCATTTGTGGGCATGCGCCATTGTGATCGATGTTGCCGAGTCTCAGAAAACCCCCACAGTAAAAAAAAAATAAGAATTTAGAGATGATGTCAACAAACTCATAATTCGCATTCAACTCCTAAAATAATATAGTCGAGTCCAGAGCTAAATGTGACTATGTTCCTTTCCAGAGTTGTATGTATGTTATATATTGAGGGGCTGATTTTTATAGTGGTGTAAGTCAGTTTAAAGAGTTATCTTGTAAACAATTCTTCTAGACTCGTGCAAAATGCAGTTCATTCTTGCAATACTCAAATGGAATTAAGAACTTCTGTTGAGAGTGAAATATTTATTACAGAATATTATTTTGAAACATGTGTATAATACGAATGAAAACGACACTACTAAATATTTGTGACCAACACCACTATGTATCTCAGTCCTTCATTTGTTGACAACATCTAATACTGGGCATTATCATGCAGATATGGATATGACTTTATTGCTTTCGGGAGATGTATGTGTGTTTGCTGACAACAGATAATAATGTAATTTCTTATTCAGATATGAACACGACTGCAAGTAAACGTCTTTATTACGACGCCCAACGGTTCCCGAGAATAGAGTCGTAATAGAGTGGCGGTCGCAATAAACACAATAATGCCTCTATTACGACCCCTCGCGGTTCCTAAGGAAGGTCGTAATAGAGAGGTGGTAGTGATAAATGCGGTCGTAACAGAGGAGTTCTGCGTAATTCTTTCTGGATTTTTACGTGAATACCTTGACAACGACTCATATGTGGCTTTACAGACGTATGACCAAAAAAACTGTTAAATTCATAATAACATTGTGTACAAGAAATACTTGCGAAGCCGTCAGATTACTTCCCTCATATCACGGCTATACGGGTTCAATTAGCCGGTGGCATCAATTCCGAATTTCGCAAATGGGAAACATGGCAGACGTTGCCATTACTCACCAGGTCTTCTCATAGTACTACTTAAGTTTTCTTCTCTTCGTACTCGCTTATTGTCTTTCTTGCTGAAATGAAACAAGGTAAACTTTGTTGCAGGAAGAAAAATATGGAAAAAATAAATATTAGCAAGTGTTTTCGTGTGTTTTTAGATATAAATAATTCTTTGTTCTAAGTTCTAAGAGACAGTAGACGCGAACTCTTTTTACGTTCGTGGCATGGAAATGGAGAAGGCGATAAGTCGAATATAACACGTCCGTCAAGCACCTCATCGCCTCTAGGCGCGAAGGACTAAACTCGCGCGCAGTGTTATCGTAGAAACTGTTTTTCAACGGGACATCAAGCGATGACCCAGTTATTTTATTTGTGGAAAATGTGTGCTGAAATCCAATGTAGGTTTCTATGATTTGGTTTCCCGATTACGGTTGATATTTTCTCAGCTACAGCAACGTGAAGATGTAATTTTTAGCACTTTTGAGTAGCTTGGAAATCATGTTTTTAATTAGCGGACGGCATTTTTAAAACCATAGGGACACAGTTTGAAGTGTGTCTTCTTTTCGAAGATAAACTGATTGGAAACATTTTTACAAGTTACACAAGCAAAACTACTTTCCGTACCACGCTGGAGCACGTCTCACGCGCCAGGTCGATTTACTCTTAAGGGTATTGAAAAATCGGCTACAGCACTGCGCAGAAATGAACCAAAAAATGTGAGTGATTGCGCATATGTAAGTGTGACAGGTTCCTAGCCACATCGAAGTTAATATAGCATGTAAATACCTAACCTAATTTTCGCCTTGGCTCTGGGGTAGACAGACATCCAACGGTCGAAAATGGCAAAAATGAGTGTTCTTGCTGTCGTCTTTAGGTACGAAAATCTTGGTGCAGAATTCCTTAAAAAAATAGGCGTGTAAAATACAACTTTATCTTAAATAATACGTACTTCAATGATACGATCTGCACAGAATGTCTCATAAAAGCGAGAAGACTGGATGACAGTTTAGGTTATATGCGCGTGTTATGTCGTTCGTAGCTCTTCCGTACGTCTAGCCTTCGAACGCGCAAAATACGTTCCCCAGCCACCTTAACTCATCTGTAGGCTATATCTAGCTTGCTGGCACAACATTTAAATGGGTAGATCAAATCTAAAATAAAAATATGCTCGGTAAAAATATTTCAGCAATTGGGTATTGCGTAGACGTATTAAAAAATGTATGTATATATATATATATATATATATATATATATATATATATATATATATATATATAAGTGTGTGTATGCTATGTTTAAAATGGATTAGTTGTGAAGGTACTTGTTTTAACATTGATTTTCTCCCATTTAAACACAGTGTATGCAAGCTTAGAATGCAGAGCCGTTAATATTTTATTTTAAAGGCCTGAGCTACATTTCTCATGCGAGAACGGATCCCGGAAGGCACGCGTAATTTTTTATTTTAAATGAGATGTTCTCGGTACTCTCGGGAAACGGTAGCTGTAAAGAAAGAGGGGGAGAGGGTGGTTATCTGACAGCTAGTGTAAAAGACTCGGCGGACGTTGGACTTTTTTACAAGGCAGAGACGACTCAACAAGTGGATTGTCGTGTCCACGCTTCCCACTGACTTTCATATATCTCTCCCCTCTCCGACTAACGGTGCTATTATATTTATTTATTAGTTCCTATAAAATTTAAAATATAATAATTAAGGTATTTGCATGTTAGATTATATTATTTTGCTAATTCCACGATAATGGTATGTTGATGGATATTTTTATAGAAAATTATTTTAAAAATCAATCAGTAAAGCATTGAGAACGCTATAGCGTACATTTGAATTTCTCGATCTCCTGCGGAGTCGGTGTGGGAAACGTTTCTGTTGACCGGTGGGTTTTCCCATGGCACGCTCGCCTCCCCTGCCCCACGCATTCCCTCTCTGCTCCCTCTGTAGTACCCCATTTCATGTCATCTATTATTTATGTCTGGTCCTCTAGGTTAGAGCATGTAATCATAATCATGACTGAAACGGTGTTGAAGAATCCTTGTCGTGGCTCGCGGTCTCCTGGGTCTAATCGCGATATTTATAGTATGTTTAATTCCAATACTTACCCTCCTTGGTATTGCCAACATGAATGTCGCCATCACTAACAATGATAAAGGAAAAGAAGAGTACAGTATTTTTCTCTACAGTATCTTATCAGAGTTGGCAGAAGGTACATACTGTTCCCTAACTCTAAATTTTAACAGTTATTTAAAGCTAAATATTAAGTACTATCAGTAATAAATTAAGACGAATTTCTTTTTACGTACCGTTAAATGCACAACCTGGGTTCATTTCAGAACAAAAAATAAGTCAAAAAATAGTACATCAAACGTGTGGAAAACAAGTACTTACTTTCAGAACTGATGCAATTCCTGCAGTTGTGTGAAATCCGTTAAATGTTCGAGACAGATAGGTAAGTAGAAAGCAGGACCTATGATAACTGCCTGCTCATACCTCTGAGCGGTGTGAAGAGCTTCAACCGTGGCATGATTATTCGAAATCTGCTTAGCGTGCCTATGTTATGTTTGGTTAGGAATTGCATTCAAATAACGTTACACGAGTGTATACATTTTATAAGATACATAACTTGCAAAAGTGATGAAATCACAGATATTGCAATAAATGTTTCGTATTTAAGAGGCCGTGGTGCGTAATTCAACGCTAAAAGCGTTAATCTACAACTTTAGGTTACTTGAAGCCAATTTGCGAAAGTTAAACAATAGCAATCCTAGACAACAGTTTTAGCCAACGTTTAAAACAAAATTGTTTCCAGTGTTACGAACTTCTGAGGCACAATCTCTAACGCCGGAACCTCGTGCATTTAACTACGAGGCAAGAGATCACGCATAACGAATTAGCAATTTTGGATAAATATTTAGTCATAAAGTTGGAAAATACCGTTATCTAGGATTGTCATTGAGCATTTTATCCGTATTAGCTTCGAATAAAGTGTAGAATTGAATTGATGATTTCAGCGTTTATTTAATAAAAACTATTTAATAAAAACTACTATTCATAGCACAGCAATTAGTGTATGAAGTGTAAAATGTGCGAATACGAGGATGAACGACCAGTATAGGCCACATCTGTTGTGTATGATCAAGCTTCCTGGTTCGCCCATCTTTAACAACACCTTAGTTGTATCAGGCGCACTGTTATTGCGATGAAAGATCGTTTCCAAGAAACCTGCTTACCTGCCTGGATTGCCTGCATCTGTTGAGAGAATGTTTGATGTTTGATTCTCGTGGGAGCGGTCTTCAGCCATGACAGACAAATGAGAGCAACTTTTCTTGTCAGCTGGCCTCAGCCAAGTGGCACAGAGCCAGATAGTCAGAAGTTCGTATGTATCGCGTTTACAGCTGTAAGGTTTACTCGTTGTGTCGTTTTAGTTGGATAAGAAATAATAATAGTTTTTTCCTCCAACTGTTCTGTTTTAAGGGAGTTCAAGAACCATTTATTTTTAATTTTAGCATATTGAATGACTTAGAGACAGGACATTTTATATACTTAGTAAAAGTAACTAATAATTTGAAAATTCAGAACTATTAAGTTCAAATAAATTTAATTTTTTCTTTTCAAAAATGCCGTTTGTGAACAGTTATAAAGTGATTGAATGAATGAGAGATTTTGGTCGGCGCTCAACATCGAGATTTTTTAGCGCTGGTGAGTATGGAGCAGCGCCGGAATGAAAGGGAGGGGAAACGGGAGATCCTCGAGAAAACCCGCTGACCAGCGGCATCATCCGGCACGATTGCCACATGCGAAAATCCGGGGACCTACCCCACCGGGAATCAAACCTGGATCGCCTGGGTGAGAGAACAGCTACAAAGGAATTTCAATACATAGTAAAATGTCAGCGTACATAGTATTGAACTCACTACAGATCAAGCAAATTGTTTATGGATTAAACAACTGGGTTCACGAGTAGTATGTTTCTCAATTTCAACGCTGTTTCGACAGTTTATTAAAAATTAGAAATTTAAATTGAGCAAGATTCACGCAACCATTCTCCAAGAATATATATATTTTTTATAAAATGCCGATGACAAGAAGCAATGATTTTAATATCAGCAGCAAAATGTATCAATTTTATTCAGTTTTCTGTATTGTGCGAATAAAATTCATACTGAGGATGAAGTTTGTCTATTTATTTGTATTTTTCTCGTATTAAAATGCATTCTAGTGTTGCTGAACCGACCGAAAAATACAGAAGTGCTTCACGCCGCAAATAAAGGATATCAGCTCTTTTGTCGATAGTTATCGTTTATTATAGTTGTGTTTCAAGTTATTTTCTGAATTCCATGTTTTGGTGTTGAGGAATTTATATTTTATGTAATTAAGTTTTTTAGTAGACTAATGGTTCATCTGCCTGATGAAAAATGGCCCGTACGACCGTGGTATTTCTATATTACTTAACAGTCGGTATTCAGTAGATATATCTATGGCTGTAAAATATAACGGAACTTTCTGTGTAAACGACGAATTAAAAGCGTATCGGCACGAATGATAGGATGCTGGTAAATCAGTATCGGTAGTAAAATGGAAACTGTAAAAAATTGGAAAATTCCATCAACCCGATTAGCGGGAATGTAAAGCAGCAAGAAGGTAAATTTCCGTTACTCTACCTTCAGAGTTGTGAACAATGCGAGGTTGAAATGGTCAACTTATATATTGTACATTTATTAAGGCGGAAAGTCGTGATTCAGTTACCCAATATTTTTGTGAATTTGCTCTGGAAACTGAAAGGACTTGCACTAGAGTGGTCACGAGTTCGATTGCTAGTAAGTACATCCAAATTGAAAGTAGCTCCAGGTAAACGCTGAAAATATTCGTCACTGCAGCCCACCATGGCCGATTCATTCCGAAATCACTGCCAGAGACTCTTGTTCCGTCTGTTGGTACGTATAAGACGACGGGGGGTTAAGGTGGCGGCCTATCGTGGCCGCTCTAAGTTTACTGGAAAATTACTTAACGCGTTCAAAGTAGGTTACAAGTGTGTGCAACGTAGCTACATCAGTTTTAACACTACTCATTAAAGAATATTTTCTAGCGATGGCAAATTGAGATAAGGATGTTTTCAATATATTTTTAGATATGGATATCTTGGTGCAGAGTCTTTATAAAGGTGTAGGCTTGTAGAATACCCTTTTATCATTAATATTACGTCATAAATGATGGGGTCACCATTTAATGTCTCATAGACGAGCTAACTGCGTGAAGACTGCAGGTCAGTTCAGTGACTTGCTCCTAGAGGCTAAGGTGAGACGAAATACGTGTGCTGTTTCGTCCTTATCACTTCCACACATCTAGGCTTGGAATGTGAAAAAAAACTTCGACTTAGGCGGCCGCCTTAAGCGTTATCCACAGTCCTGTGCGGCTTATTACCTCATTTTGTAGCACTAAGTTCACTGCATGCTGTATACTAGACGTAATAGTACAACACTGGCTAATTGCAAACCACGTATGTACGTGACCTTTTACTAGCAGATGTTCATAGTGTTGTATGAGCACTTGTGTTGATAGCTCAGGTTACAGCTCATTGCAGATGTGACATGCGTGGAATACGAGTGTTTGGTCAGTTACAAAGTATTATAAAAGATTGCAAAACAAGTCGCATCCATCATAATTATTATTTCAGTGATCTTACTAGAGATTATTTATTCATTTTTGATTAAATTTTGTGATATAATAAAGTTTAGTTTTTCGTGACCGACTATCAAAAAATGTCAAAACCAAGGAAATTATTTAGTTAACAATCTTTAGCAAATTTTTATAATCTCATCTTATGCACATTACACCAGAGGTGCAGAAAATGTGCAAATACAAGAACCGCTTTTTAGTCTTCTTCCTGAACATTGTAGCATATATTTGCCAATATTTTCTTAATTTATCCGTTACTCAAGAATGAGAACGAATAACCTTCACGCGCTGTAACGATTCTTTATAAAAGCTGGTTTTAATAATAATTGTAGAATATTCGGATGTTGCAATAAAAATACGAAACAATATTTTTAATAAAGGCTGCAAGCAATAATAAATGTTATTTCATAGTCTATCACAGCGTAAGGCAAATATATCATCCTAAAATAAAGATATATAAAAATTATAACACTCCAATGTAACGACGGATGCTTAATCTTAATAAGTTTCCTACGTATTCTTAAGAAATGTTTCCTCCGTTAGCATATACAGGGTGTCCCAAAAGTCCCGCATCATAGGCAATGCTTCCGAATGCAGCGCTATGACGCCAATTGTGGTACAAGACATTCTGCGATACATGAAAGATCGCCTGCAGCTGTGTTTTGAGCTTTAAGGGACTCATGTCGAGCACATTTTATGATTTGTTTCATACTACCGTAACAAGTTGTTGTTCTTCCTATGATGCGGGTCTTTTGGGACATCCTGTATATTATTCTCAACTATATTCGTCAACTAAATTCGTTTCGTAGTTTCTTATACCTAATACATAGACGGTCTGTTTTTCGCATATACGAAAATATAGAATTTGGAGCATACCTACGGAGTTTACCGAGGCCTATTTGAAACCGTTATCCAAACATAAATTAATCAACTGATTATATATTTTTTCCTGTGTCATAAAACACGATATTTTCGTTCATTCAAATTGGTTTCAAACAGTACATCTTGGTTGAAAAGCAATCGCGTTCTACTCGAATTCAGTCAACAGAGATACAGAAGACGTTCGTGTCTAATGAAGCTGGAGTAATTTATTTACTGCGAGGAATAATGGGGGAAGGCAAGTTGTCTCTGAAAGTGCGATGGAGTTTCCAAGACGGTCTTGTTCCGGCGAGGGTGGCTTAATTGGTTCCCAATTAACGGATTGTTTGAAACATTGCTCCATTTATCCCGGTTGTTCTGCCACGGAGATTCTTCGTACTTGAATCCTTAAGTTCAACGGTAATAAATATTGAATACTTATTGCCCACTGAAAAATACTTTTACTGTTGAAACAGAGAACAAAATGGTTCGTGAGTCGGAGAAATAAAATTTGATTTATCTAACCTCCATTCCTTTGCTTTCAACAAGTGCTGTTAATGTGAAGAAAATAAGAGTAGTAATGCTCGGTGAGAAAATTATGTGAAAGTAAAAATTCTGAAGTAAACTTATTCTTACTAAACCTGTAAATATTTTAGAATGAGTTGTTTATGTTAATATGAACTTATTATTTAATATTTTATTTTAATTACTGTCACTACCTGGCGTTGCCTCGGTATAATTTTATAACATTGCAATTACTCAATAGTGAAAAGAATATAGCGAGCTGAGAAAGACTCAGAAACGTTCACATTTTTGAAAGTTAATGTTCGCCCAATATTATTACATAAAGATTATCAGAGTCAACTTTGGTGTCCAGATTTTTTGAACTGTATCAAGTTATATTTAAGTAGCAAACCTTCGTACTTATATTTATTTTATTTATAATAGTTTCTTGAATAGGAAAACATATGCTCGTACGTGAAATCTTTGTAATTTAAATGCTTACTTTCAACTCGTATTGCGGAAATTTTTCTTAAATATTTATGTGGTAGTTATATACCACTACAAAATATTCAGATGTTTTCAAATCATGTGATTTATACGAAATTTATATAATCTCTTTCATGCGCTAGCTAATCAGGTTAAGTTAGTAAGACAATGTATGTGTGTGAAGCATCACTTGACTGTACAGTATGAGTACTTTACTAAAACGGTTGCTTAAATAATAATTTCATAAAAGTAGACTTTTTATCTTATAAAAATGCTTAATAGTTTTACTTTATAAATATGCAGAATAGTTTGATAGGATAACATTTTTGACATGTTAAATAACGTTTTTATTTACTTTTATTTTAAACAGCGTATTTCAAGTTTGCTTGCCGATAAACAACAATACTTACGAAAACCATACTAAAATGATTCGTCGTAACAAATACTATGGGCATAAGTAAGAAAATTCCTGTAACATTGAAATAATTATAATTTTATTTTATTTACGGGCATATTAGCTATGTACGTTTTTACAACAGTAAATGTTTACATAATAATAATAAATTTAAAAACTTGCTACTATTTTTTTTACAAACACCATACTTATTACTGCAAAGTAGTAGCACTCGAAGTTTCTTTGCAGAACAAATATATGAATTCGTAATAATTTCATGTACGTTTCCTGAGAGGTGATAGGGGATGCTGCTAGATGTACTGCTAACAATTCGCTATAGTAGCATTACAGTGCCGTTTTCAATTTTGTGTGATCGGAGCCGAACAAGAGTGATTGGTGTCTGGCAGAGGGCGGGCTGTAGAGCGAACACAGGATTGTCCACTATTTATCTAATCGCCTGTAAGCACAAGCTCAACACTGGCGTTGCATACCGTGTCGAGGACTCCTAAACACGGTGAACTTACTGTGTAGCGGCAATTTGTCAGAATACAACGTACTGGGCATTTCTTTACCCTCCCCTTAACCCAACACTCACTGCCACGGCTTATGTTTCCACTAAGCATCTCACTGGCAGGCAGCGAGATATGGGAAAATTACGCTCGTTCATTAATTACTCTGCTTATTCCCGAGGGTGGAAATTCACTTCCGTTGCATCGCTTTGCCACTTCGAAGGACTACGCAGCCATATTTAACAATATACACGGTGGTTCAGGACGAGATTCACGTGGTGGCAGCTAATGAAACATTAGTCGAAAATGTGTTTTAAGTTGTATCGTAATGTGAGTAATAGTAGGAGTAATAATTAGAGCCATGCAAAATTCTGATTATTTTCGGACAGCTGACTAGACTCCAAGTGACTATAGGCTCGTTCGACGTCTCCCGCTGGCCGATATTGTCGTGACTTGCCGCGGAGAATGCTTACACGGTAGAGAGACCAATCTCTGAAAAGACGTAACACACGTAAATGACAACGCCTAAATGTTCGTGATCAATTACTGACCCGCAGATTATGCTCTGTTATGTATAGAAAAGTGAAGTTTAGTCTGCTAACAAACGTTAACGCGAATTTTACGTGTCTCTAGCACGGTCGTATAAGAACAGGTCTGGACACTCGCCTGGATATTTGACCCCCTTGTTGTTTGGCTGTAGTTCACTATGATACCAAGAATATTGTGTTTTGTTGGCGCTGATGTTACGGCGGTCGGACTAAACCCCGCCCACTTCCTTTCCGCTAAGATAAACAATTTATCAAAACGTATTTTTTATCAATTTATGAAATACTTTCTTCGCTCACAAATTTAAGAAAAGGCTCCAGCAATCTTTATTTACTTTATAAATTTAACAATGGAAAAAAGTGGACGGAGTTTGAGTCCGACCGCCCGGAAAACAGCGCCAAAAAGTACGACATTCTC
>PNEQ01025784.1:0-32722 GCA_003012365.1 Medauroidea extradentata
AGCTTATTATTAATTTTTCCCTGGTGAAGTGAGTAACTTCAGGTGTTGCAAGCTTCTCCAGGCTGTAGGATTTCTGGCGCCGACGTTGTGGTTGATCACTTGCTTCATGGAATTCTCTCCATGACGTAGGTTATTGACGCACGTAGGTCAGCCATCACAGGGGGTTGCTTAGGGTATTGCGCCGCGAAAGTAGTTCCACGGTTGCGCACTTTTTGTCCCCAATTATTATATTTGTGTGGATAAACAATTTTATTTCAATGTAAAACCTATAAACGGAAATTTTGGAATCCTTTGTGATCTGTTTTAAGTGTAATTTTGCTGGTTTTGTTGAATTTTGGATACTGTTGTATCACTCCGCCGCGTGCGCTATTTGTTGCCATGTCCGTTGCCGTGAGAGAACAGTTGGTGCCGGGCGCTGGCCCGAGGCGGTTGTTAGTTGTAGAACAGTTGAGGCCGGGCGCTGGCCCGAGGCGGGCGTTAGTTGTAGGGCCGTTGGTACGAATAAGTGATCATTACCTTGTTTTTTTTTTTTATTGAACTCACGGTCAGACCTGGTAACGCCGGACAGCTGACGGGTTTATTTGTGATGTGTAAATAACCGCCCTTTGTAAACATCTGTCAAAGTTACAGTAATAAATCAACAGTTGACTGAGTAAATGAGTTGTTATTGGTGAAATCACAATGGTTAGTTAACCCTGAAATTAAATCAAACTGAGCTATCCGGAGCACGCGCAAACTTAACATAACCTCAACACCCACTGCAGTAGACTACAACAGCAATAGACCACATAAACACACAGCAGACGCAGGGGACGCGTCACAACATGCACACAGCCATGCAGCCGGAGGAATGCTGAGCTGGAGGCGCGATCAATAACTAGTCACGTGTTCAGGCGGCATTGTTCTCAGCACGTAGCAGATAAGTGTTTTTGTAGTGACTCGGTAACGTTAGCATTTTGATAGTTCTTTGAGAAGTCAAAATGTCAAAACGACGATTGCGTTCGTTTACAGTGACTGAAAAGCTAAAAGTAATTAAGGAAGTAGAAGAAATAGGAAACTGCGCAGTACATCATAAATACATTACAGCGTCGTGTATTAGATATTGGCATAAAATTAAAAACAAGTTACAGGATATTTTGTGTATCGTATTCGCCCATGTACCCCACGCAACTCCCCCCCCCCCCCCCCAAATTTGGATTACAAAAATTGGGGTGCGTGGCTTACATGGATAATTAGTATTTGAAGTCCGTGTGCTACGTGGTAGGTAACTGACATGCAGAGAGACTTGACAACAGTGCGGTACGCTAGGCACACATGCACACAGCCATGCAGCCGGAGGAATGCTGAGCTGGAGGCGCGATCAATAACTAGTCACGTGTTCAGGTGGCATTGTTCTCGGCACGTAGCAGATAAGTGTTTATGTAGTGACTCGGTAACGTTAGCATTTTGATAGTTCTTTGAGAAGTCAAAATGTCAAAACGACGATTGCATTCGTTTACAGTGACTGAAAAGCTAAAAGTAATTAAGGAAGTAGAAGAAATAGGAAACTGCGCAGTACATCATAAACACATCACAGCGTCGTGTATTAGACATTGGCATAAAATGAAAAACAAGTTACAGGATACCGTAGAAACGTCAACAAGTTCGTCGTGACTAAATATTTTGGTCTACTTAGGCCGAATAATGCAGGTAATTTTATTTCGCTTTGCGTGTTTAGTGTTGTATCACACTTTGCACACCTTATGTACTTTGTTCGTGCTTTCGTTTCTTCCTGTGGACTCTTGTACGACGTAATGAAGTTTGTATTACAGTTTATACTACTAATTGTTCATTTCGTTGGTGTTTGGACTCGTCTTTACGCGTTTCAACAAATTCATTTGTACGGAAGCCATGCAGACATGTTTACATTTGATAACGTGGGACGGCCGGCCTAACTCGACACCGCACGGTCTGGCGGCCTCTGGACCGTCTGACCTGTGCTCTTTAACAACTGATTGTTTACGTTTTTTATACACACGGAAGTGATGGCGTTTTTCTTACCTATTGAATTTGTTTGTATAAAATAAGTTACCGTAAAATAATGAACCATATTATGTGCTAGCAAATTTAAGATTTTTTTTTTTTAATTTTTCTAAAAAAAACTTCTTTGGTTTGGGTCATAGTTCGTAACTTAATTTTTTTCTTTCGTACAGAGAATGTAAATAGAAATAGTACAGTATTAAAACATACCTAATGTTGACAAATTTTAATTTTTTCTGAAATTTTTTTTTTTTTTCAAAATTGCACACATAGGCCTCCCTCCACCTTTTAAAGTCAAAATTTCGGAAAAAATAGGGGGCCTATGTGCGCGTAAATACGGTACTTGCTTCACGGCTAGGGATTCGCTATTGTCCCGGGCCCTCGTTAGTTTCCCGGACAATTATACCTAAGGTGTCCAACTTTCCTGCACACAAAGCATTTCCTCTCACTATAGTTTGTCACTGGTTTACAACACTCCGCGATGACCTCTGAAATCACAGTTTGAAATGATCCACCTTTAGTAAGATTCTGTTCTTACCATACTCGCTGAACGTCATCTGGTTCTGAGCTGCTCCTTTACGAATGGAGTTTACTGCAACTAGAAGAGTAGCCCCTTCTGATACCAGCGAACCTCCAAGAATGAAGAAGGCCTTGAACGGAAAGATCCAACTATCACACAAATTAGTCTACATTTACATCAAGGCATATTTTCTTTTTCATGCATACAAAGTAATAGTATAAAATACATCTCCTACTCAAATTACTACTCTGTACTTTCAAATAATTATTCATCAAATAATTAATAATTACTTAGAACTGACAAAAACATAAAAATGTGAAAAACTCATATTTCAATTACCTTTTTAACATGAAATTGCAAACAGATTTGCACGTACTTAGTGCATTTATATACTGGGTAGCAAGGCACACTTGTAAGCAGAATGACACAGTATTTCAATCAACAAATGTCACAAAAATTTAAATATTAATAAAGGGGATCAGTTCTGTTTACACTGCATTCCTGTACTTCAACATTTTATTTGAATTACAATTGCAAAGTTGAAATCTAAAACGGACTAAGCGCCAAAAACCTACTTCCGAGGAAAAGCAGAAAAAAGGTAGAAAACACATACACTCACAAATTTAATCAGAATAACTATTTAAAAATAAGAACAGATCATGTTGACATTGTTGGCTATCAAAACATCAAACATGCACCGACCTTCAAAATTAAACAAATCATTATTGAAATCCAATGTACACAGGCAGTGCCACTTACCTATTTCTTTTTGAATAGCTTTTTGAATATCATTAACCACGGCAATTATCCCCTCTTGAATATTACTAGCCATGGCACTTATTCCCTTTAGAATATAACTGCACACGGCACTTATTTCCTTTTGAATATAATTAACCATGGCACTTATTCCCTCTTAAGTATCACAAGACCTGGTACATATTACATTTTTATGGAAATCCTATAACAATAATGGTATTGCCTTACCTCTCTCTTGAAGATCGTAAGGTATGGCACATAGACAATTTTGATGGAATAATCATGAAAATATGGATTCTGGCACTTAGTCCATTTTGATTTTCAACTCTTCTAATTTACCTATTTTTATATTTTGTTTTTATTTAAACGTACATTTAATTTAATGAATAATGGTACTGTACATTCTTTATTTGCGTCTGTATAGCTCGAGAAAAGTGCAAATAAAGAGAGTGTTTATTTTAGCTCAGTAAAAACGGGTGCCGCCTTGTTGAAGTCACTGTGACGTCATTGGACTTGTTATTGCATGTTTGTGTATCCTTAACTCTACAGCAACTTATGTTTAGGTCGTGAAATAACGTTAAATCCTGTTGTGTGTGGTAAGAACGAGTAGAACGAGTATGGATGGAGCTCCGAATAGTTGTAAGTGTCTATATTACATACCACATTTGAGCAGCACTACAATTAAATTTACTACAATGTCGTGAGACAATACGAGACGGACTGCAAGGTTTCTAAGAAAATGTAACCTGAAAGTGTCTGCTATTAGCGACAAAAGTACAGTTTATGTATGCAGTGACTATTTCAGCTATTTCTGTAACGTATAACACGGTAAGCATAAAATAAATAAGTTATTTTAAGTTAAAAAGTTGCGAACAAATCTCAACATCTGTTTATTGTGTTTTTGCTGTTCCATTGTGTAGCCACCCCGCCAAAAAACGTATTAGCCAATAGGCGAGTTCAAGGCATCTGTGGTTGGCTAATAATTCGAGAGGTGGGTGGGTTTTGAGAAATATGTCAATTGATGGCAGCACTGTTACGGTAAGTTTCGGGGTCGCTTACACGGGACGTAATAATAATTGGGATGAAAAATTTCTTTCTAATAGATAAATTAATGTGATATATTATTTTCCCAAGTCGCGCAATCGAAACGCTGGATCACCAGTCTGTAAAAGCCAGCAGGTTTGCCTAAGTGCATTCAAACTGTTAGCTCGGTAGGTTAGGTTACTTTTTGGATGCATGCGACCTACTGTACATACATTTGACTTTAAAACAAGATTTATTATTCTTAAGCGAATTAATAAAATAGATTCGTAGTAAGTAATCATCACTCCAGAATTTGAATTAATATGACGAAAACTGAAACCTACCACTAAAACGTCGCTTTGTGAGAGCTATCTTGCTGTCTTCACTCCTCTCAACTCACTCAGTACGTACCAGCGAAATCTTCATTATTAACTAAGAAAATATCAACTGTAATGGTGCATGTATTGACGAGCAAATTTTACGAGTTAGCTTTTGTAACCGGGTACATTAAATTTACACAGTATTTTAAGTCAGTGTAAGATTACAACACATACTATAATGCCTTGCGGGCGGCAAGCGAAAACAACCAGTCCAATTTCGTCATACGCATGTTAGCCAATAAGAATGCGTATTCTATGTTTACGGCGGCGTTTAAAAATACATATGGTACTTTTTAAAGCTCAATAATTGAAAATTAAAATATGCACGAAATTAATACTTTATGTGGCTGCATTTGGCACGGAAATATTTAGGAAGAATTATGTAAATATTAAATTGTTTATCTAGGTACTACCCCCCATTATACACTTCAGATTCCCAGAATTTGGGGAACACATGCCAGAGTTTTCAACACTGTGGATGATTTAAAAATAACGTGAATGCTGCAACACACTGCAACAACTAACAGCTGGAAGGTTTTCCGACTTCAAGATATAGACATTACGTAAGCTAAAGTAAAGGTAAACAAACCCAAAAGAATGGCTCCGTAGCACCTGGGTGCAGCAGACCAGTGACACCATGGTAGATGGACAGACCCGTACCCACACAGAAGATACCCACTCCTGATATAAGTGAGGACACATGCTTCATGTTTGTGTATCCGTATGGATGGTCAGAGTCTGCAGACTATGAAACAACAAACAGAAGAAAACTCAATTTGACACAAATATACTTCAGCAACAAATTTAAAAATTAATAAAAAACAGAATACTATAAAAGCAAAATTCCAAGAATATTTAAATTACCCTCACATAATAATATTCTAGCAGTAAGTCTGTATTTAATGTCTTTGTAATAAAAACTCCATCGAAACTCAGTCTTACTTTAATTTCTTGTCACTAACTAAAATGCTGTTCATTTCACGTAACTATTTACTGCAACAACGTTAACAGCTTTCTACAAACACAAATAAAATAGTAATGCTCTAGACTAGAAAAGCATACTCTATATATGGCCATTAAGATGTAGTTAGGTACAGTTGTACCACATGTACTGTAATCAAACATGACTAATTAGTGTAAAGTACCAGAGCTGCTCAGCCTACCCAAGGGATATTTTTTTTTGTGCTGGTGTTGGAATAATTTGTTTATTTTTGTTTCTTGTTGGGATTTGGTAAACTGAACAATTCTATGATGAGGAAAGTACGAAACCCGGTTCGCACCAGATTTTTTCATTATTATTATATAATCGTGGTACTCCAGTAAGCCCATCTGAAACAGATCACTCTGTTGTTGCCCGTTTGTGCGACAAAAATCAACATATAATTGTGATGACAAGATAGAATAAGTCTCTGGCAAGTGAGACTTATTCCAAGGTGATAATAGTAACAGCTCTATACAAAGCTAGACTATAAACTAAAATTGAAACACTTTCTTTTGTCTGGTTGCTACGATGAATAACTGTACACGCTCTTTTTAAATGTATTTTATTGTGCCTGTACCATGCCCAAGACAAGTTAATGCTGAGTTGGGGTAATGTGCAATTTGAATTATGAATAACTGTTAACCAATAACTATGTGTACTGGTGCTTAGTAATAATTAAAACAAATTAAATTTTATTGTAAGCTGTAAGGAGGACGTATAGCCTCTATCATGAGTAATCTCACACAGCAAGCCGAGGTATTTCAGTAATGGTTGAGGTTAGGATGTGTGCCATGCCTGCACGCTACTATCCAATCACAAAATGCTAAATTAAGTTATAAATTTATAGAACTTTAAATAATTGTATTAAAATAACATAACAATAAATATTGGTTTTATGGAGATATTTTTACATATCTGTAACATTCAGATAATTTCCAGCAATTTTGCTCTCTTTGTAAATGTCAATTTGAAGCTTAATTTAAAAGTTAATTACCCAGAATTTCTCAGCCTAGTTAGTTTCCAAGAGGATGGTATTGGGAAATTCCCCCTGGTTAAACACTCTCAGCGTAGACTTGTGGCGCTGCTAATGCGGAAGGATACTTGAAGCCACCGACGGTTGGGGTGCTCCCAACTGACCACCATGGAGAACTATTATTTTACGCTGTTCATGACAAATCTATAATTCAAATTCAGTGAAAGTATTAAAGAATTTAAGAACGTAGGTAATTTAATATGAGTATACTACGTGGGCTCTGTGACTTCCAGGTACAGTAATATTGTTTGTGGAATTGGGTTTAGTGCCAATTTAGAGCACTGGTGACCGACAGCCCCATGGGCGAAGATTTGTGCCATCCCGTGTAGCTGGATCAGGGGCTTTTTGAGAGAGAGTCTTGGTGCGAGCGGGAGCGAAGAATAGTAATCGGGCGATAATTTAACCATCCGCATAGTCGTGGGAATTTTGGCCAGTGGTATAGGCAGAGCCTATGTATTGTAACAACCATAGACTGTTATTTACAAAGGATAAATAAATTTCAAGATTCTTGTTATTTAAATAGAGTTCTGGTTATTGGCACTACATCGCTATTCAGTACTACTGGGTCGTACCTACAACTAACACTGGATATAGAGATCTCAGGCTCACTTACTCCCCTGAGTACTAGAACAATGTCACATGCAGCTAACAAGATTGAGAAGAGAAGCGGCACGTTACATTACCTACTTTGAAGGATATTTCACTTCTCCGCTGGCTATTTATACACTTACTGCAAGGCAGCAAGAATAGTATAAAAGGTTTTTTTTAATTATTTTATGTATATTTATGTGGCACACCAACCCCATAATCTAGATGAGCTGGTAATGCTTATCAACAACCAATAGAATTACAGTAATATGTGCAAGGAAGATGATGAATAAATACATTTTGTATATGTAATCTGCAAGGAAAATCTTTTACATTGAAAAAAAAAATTATTCTTTGAAATTGTAAAAAAATTATTATACTAATATGAATCTTAAAAAGAGCCAATTAATATTGTTAAAGAGTTTACCATCTGTATAATATTCAACGGGTGAAATATTACTGGAATGGTCCAAATGGAACTGAGGTTAACATTAGTTTTCTGATTTGTTTCTCACACAACATAACTGACCCCTCAATGGATGAGCATGATTTCCAGAGGGAATAGATGCAAACAGTAGCCAGCACACTGGACACGGCACAGCAAGAAGCAAGAGCACTAAGCCTTACCTGCACAGATTTGTGAATACCAAAGGCAAGGATCAGTTGGTTGATTGTGTCAGCCAAGGAGTGAATGCACTCTGAGAACATGCTGTGTGAACCAGTGTAGATCCACGCAAACAGTTTGAACAAGAAGTTGCTGCCATTTCTGTAAATACAATACATGCTATAACAACAGGTTAATCATACAATCTCTCATAAATACAAACTACAGGGGAAGAAATTACTCGCAAAATTACCATAAACAGTACTAAAATTTAATCATCTAATGACAAAGTGATTAAACACTAATAGGTGGGTTCATGATAAAATTATCACTTTGTAAACAAACTTAAAAAAAAAAAAAAACTCACTGCCCATTACTGCACGATACACATATTTCAACATCAACAATGGTGGTTACCTCACTGAAACTATCTGCAGTGAACAAGCAAATATAGTTCCATATGCTTTCAAACTTAAATACAACAAATCTTGAACTACTAGCTAAAGAAATTGATACCTGTGTAAATTATGTACTTAATCAAAATTTCATATAAACTAATTTGTTTCCATTGACTCCGCAGTTTACACAATAACTACTTGAAACAGAACATTATACGGCCAGCTGCTCGAATCTTTTCGCTCACCTCCATGCTGCTTTAGACTATTGTCTGAAATTCCACTTCGAGATTGCGTAAGCGTGTTACTTCATGATGAAGTATTTATTGTCTGCACAGTATGTGGTACCTTGTCCAGTAAACATGTATTTTATCACACAAAGGTATCAAAAATTATTATTAACTACCACCATTGCCCAATGATCTAAGTTATAATTATTCTTGAATTGGTACATTTTACTACTTCTAGTCTTTGCATTTAGGATTACTTTCAATATAAAATAAGCATATTTTTTGTTAGACATGTGAACACCTTAATATTTGCTATATTTTTACATAAAAATGTTTTGAACTATTACAAAACTTTAAAGGAACTTGTAGAAATTGTGTTTTGAATATGATGCAGAGCAAGGTGAACTCTTTTATTTACATGCTTCCCAACAGTATGCTTAGGCAAAAAAAAATTTATAGCTTACCCCCATAATAAAAAAAAAAAGTACAAAACAAATCTTAACATTTTAATTTTACTCACAAGTTTTTACTATATTTATAATTTTAAGGATGATTTTTTTAATGTATTGTACTGTATTTCAGCTGATATGGGTCTAATATTAACAGTAGGCCTATATAAAATTATAAATTCTATTATGAAATATTACACCCAAATATTGTCAAGACATTTGCTATAATTCTGCAACTGCTAAACGCAATGATTCCCTCTGCCACAGGTGATTTCTGTACAAACATTATCTCATTAACCTTGAAAGCTACAATTTTTTTTAATTTCAAAATATTGTCCAAATAAATAAATATTAGCAAATTTTCGATTTTGCGATATTCGAAAATTAAGGGGGTGAAAAGCCGGAAAATGTGTTTTTCATCAATCTTTGATTCCTCTCAAACCAGTTGAGATATTGAGGTGATATTTCTTCAGAATGATGCTAACATAAATATCTCAAACTTACTTTCAGGATTTTTCGAAATTCCAACTCATAAGTCACTAAAAACTAAAATGTGTTTCCAATTAATCATCTGTATCTCTTAACCAGCTGAAACACAGATGATTTTTGTTTTAAAATGAAGCTTACATAATTATCTAAAAAGCATTTTAAGGATTTTTCAAAATTTCAACACATAATCCGTTAAAAGAATAAAATGTGTTTTCAATTAATCATCTGTATCTCCTAAACCAGTCAAATATTGTGATGATTTTTTTTTTTTACAATTAAGAGTACAGCGTAAATACCTAAAAAAAAATTGCTTTTAAGGATTTTTTGAAATTTGACCTTGAAAGCAGTCAAAAAATAAAATGTGTTTCCAATTACTCATGTATATTTTAAACCCGCTAAGATATAGATATGATTTTTTTTTATAAGAATGAAGCTTCTCCCGAAAAGTCAGCACAACTATGGAGAAACAATTCTAAGTTGTTACTTTTTACCATCCTATTAATAAATAAACCTCTTTGGTCTTGGGTCTGTACACATATAAGAATTCTCACAACCTACCTCGAAGCATTCTTTTGGAATGGTATAAGTCTGCGTTGTGAGAGATTTCGTGGTCATATCCCACGTAAGACTTAGCGACTGGCATTATTGCGCTATTATATATGCACATATTAGTGGCAGCTGGAAGATTGCGACGGGACAGTCGAGCTATTTGGGTTTGAAGAAACTGATTTCTGTGTAAAAATCTTTGTTTGAAACAGATTAAGGCATATATGACTTAAAAAGAGAGTACAACCACTAACCCATATTATAAATAGAGTTGAGGTATACATTAAATTATTCCACGCAGAATAAGCCGCAGCCGGGCAGCTACTTTAAGCATAAAATAAAATAATAATTTTAATTAAAGGAGACCACAACACAAAAACGCGTTAGCAGTTCAACTTGTACAAAAATAAAAGAAAAAATTAGAAACACAACGCCGTTTAGTAGAAGTTGTTATCTTCAGTGGTTCATGAGATACAGGAGAAAATGTGAGTAGCGTGTGACGTCACTGCGCCATACCATCAGCCGGCCGCCTGTCGCCACGCGCATACAGCTGTGGTAGCCTCGGGGCGTGTATTACGTTTCCTGATAACTGTGCGTTCACCGCCGCACCGCGCCTTGGAATAAATCTAAAAAAATGCATCCTTCAACAAACATTCGTCCTTATCAGTTTGAGCCAGAGAGAACATGTGCTGATCTCGAGGTGGACAGTGATAATGACTGTAATACGCCGGATACTTCAGGGCGAATGGGAACGTTATTTTGGTGTGTGTGTGGTGAGTGTGTTTCAATGAACACTGATGAAGAAAGTGTCTGCTGCTGTGAGTTAGAAAATGTAAACACTGTAAAATCTGAATCGTTCATGTGTGTTACTAAAAATCCTTCTTTTTCAAAGTTGATTTTGGACTAGGAAGTACTTACAATGGTGAGGCACAATTTGAGTTTGAAAACGAAGAGTAAGTATAAAAAACGTTTGTTAATTGCTGCCAATCCAGCGAATAAAACTTGGCGTTACACCAGTTATAAGCAATTTATGTCATGGGTAAACTCATGGACTGCAATTGGCCGCAGAAACAGAGTTGTTGTACCATCTTGTGCTGTTAATGTCATAAGGAAGACATTTCCGGAGGCCGATGGCAACTACGTGGGTTTCAAAGTGTAATTAGAAAACTGAATAACTGTACCTTATTTTGTAATGCGTGACATTTTCAATCTGTAGTTTGTGATGAAATAAATAATTAATACACTTTTTCCGTACAGCTTTTATAATTACAGCTTCAATGGCTACTGTCTACAAATTTGAAGTTTTGTTATGTTGGCATTGTATTCGCAGCATGAGAACTGCATTTTTTTGAATGATTGTTACTGTCTTTTAGAAACATAATCCTAAATTTTATTTTCGTAAAATTATATACTGACTTGCTAGAAGGGTGGTTGTATATGAAACGATGTCGACATAATACAAAACCTTGGTGACCAAATGGTAATATGCAATAAACCACAACATAATGGCCTTAACAAAATATGAATTTTAAAAGAAATAACAAAACCGTTTTTATAGCAATGTACAGACATGCGTATAACATAAACAATACTCAATGTTACTATGTAAAATTTTAGCATACCTTGTCAATGCGACAAATTAAATCTTGAGAACCGTTTCGTTTTCAAAACATCTATGGAAGGGCAGGGCGTTGGAGCAATGTTCTTGGGCAGCGACAGATCAAGAACTTCCGTTTCTGCCGATATTGTCCTATTGCTTGATTCCAGGAGGTTCATGATAATCTTCATTATCTCTTTCTTCCACCCATCATTTGAAGCTTGATATTTATTTTTCAACACCCAACTACATGATGACTTCGAAAACTGAGTTTTCACACCTACTCTGTCTTTATTCACGTTCCAGTTATGATCTAGTATAGCAATAATCGATCTAAGTTCTAAGCCATTGTACGAAAAATGCACTCGTTTAAGAGCATATTTTAGACGAAGATTGTGGTAACTCTCTGAGCTTCCCGTATGTACATAATGCTTTATGTGTTCTACATCTTTTAAAAAACTTTTGTCTAAAATGATTTTCTTTAGGGCTTGATATGCGCTTGAATGTCCATTCAACCACAGTTTAGTTTTATTCTCGTCTTCTGATAGTTCATTATGTTCGCAAGACTTATAATTCCCATTTTCTAGCCACTTATGTTCATTTTTTATGTGATGTAGTATGGATATAAATTTATCAACCAAAATCAAGCTGTCACCATTACAGGTTTGTGTTGACCACCATTAATGATTATTTATGCTGGTTTTCCATGCCTGAATTTCTGGGTGTTTTTTATCCAGTGCCTTAATTTTTTTCATAAGGCTCTTAGAAACACGCCACACATCGAATTCGTGTTCAATATTTGGAAACCGTGTTTTTAATAAATATCTTATGCCTTTGTGTCTGTCTGAAAGGAATTACTTTACATCACACTCTTCTATATTTACAACCCTTTCTAGTATGTTTTCGCAGGCAGCTTTTCTAAATCACCCTTTACCATTCCTTTTTGAACAAGATCGAAATCAACTATAAGACCTGTATCCAAATCCATAAGTGAATACACTAAATATTTAGCACAAAAACCAGGGGAATCGTATTGGCCATCTCCAGCTAACCACACGGATTTATTTGTATTTCTCAGTAAAATAAAATATTTTTGTTTTTCTTCTTTCCAAAACTTTTTTACTACTGGCCTGGTTACAGTACTAATAATCCTGCTGAATACTGTACGTGAAAACATACGTAATTTAATAGCTTTGCAGAAAGACATGAACGGCTCAAAAAGAATGCCAGACAACACTAATGCTGACGCTATTAATGCATTTCCTTGTGGTTGTTTTCTATTCATTGCCTGCGAATACCAAGCTGATTCATTACCACACTCGGAAATTGATTTGACACACAGCATAGTCCCTTTAAAATAACGTGAAATGCTTTTGACTTTTGCTTTACACATGTAACATATCTGAAAAAGAGTTAGTAAACATGCCTAAGAAACAAATAGATACTCACATTCCGTTTCACCAATATCACTTTCTTCGTTGCTGTCTACATTTTCACTATCGGTATCACTAATGTTATCTGGTTCATAAAAACTGTTGTTCAAAATACCGCTTTCACAGACCGATTCACATGTTTTAGAGTCCAAGGTCAAATATTTCCTAGTAACTTCACGGCCTAGTTCGCACTGTATTTCGATGCAATGTAGATGCGTGTTTACAACAGTCGTATTTTCACAACTTGCATTGCAGTCATCATGATTCAATTCTGGATAATTATAGATTAATGCACCCACGACCTCTTTATGTTTCTTCATAGCGTATCTTTGAGCTCTATCAGTATATTCTAAAGTATTTGTTCCCGCTGTTGAACTACATTCTCCAAGCGACTTTTCGATTGTTGTAACTGTAGGAATGGTTCCAGGTTTAAGTTTAGGTCCTTGTAGTTTTTCTTTGGGTAGCAACTTAATTTTTAACTGTTGCGTTTCGTCGTAGTCTGTAAGTTTGAAATGCGCTGAACACAACGTAGCACACTTACCAGGCGAAAAATTCTTACGCTTACAAAATTCAACCCATTTGCCGAACCTTTTCGGTGATTTGCTGCAGTTTGGAAATCTGTGGAAGTGTATCCCTTGCTGTTTACAGATTTGACTCTTATTGGTCGTGTTACTACAACCGTATGCACTACACGCAGGCATTTTCCAGCCTTCACGAAACAACCGGCAGACTGAAATAACACGCGCGAGCGTGGCAGACAGGTCACTGGCGTGGCTGTGCGGGATGGCGCAGTGATGTCACAGCTCCTCGTGTTTCCCCGTGTAGCGGCTGTACCAAGAGACGTGCAGCAAATGTAAATATATCTTTGGATTCGTACAAATGTCTTCGTTATTAATAATGAAACATGATTTTTGTGTTGTGGTCTCCTTTAAGCAACTAAATTCTGAACAAAAAAAAAGATCAAGTTGTTTTTTATTTTGTTTACAGGAAAGCAATACAGTAAATTTTGCAACTAACAATATGAACTTACATTGCTACTGCAGTGAGAACAACACGCCCAGACGGTCCAAAGATGCCAGATGTATCCTCAGAACTGTACTTGGACTGCTGCTCACGACGGAACTCTCTCAAACGACGCTTCACAAGGAAAATATCTAAACAGTAAATACAAATTCTAAACATTAGCAGCAAGAAGTTGCAATTTCACAGTCAGTTTGTCATTAGAGGACCTGCAACTTCACACAGGGGAGATGCACATTACAGAGCACATTTAATAAAATCAACAAGTTTTATTTCATCTGAATTGCTACTCATGACACTGATTTAATAATGTGGTATGGTACTATGTACTATGAAAGAAAACTTACATTTTAATAAATATTGCCTTGATGAACATAGGTTGTTAAATTGACATAAAGGACCTCCAAATCACATGCAAAAAAAAAGCTTTGTGCAAAAGACTGAATTCTTCACTACTGCACAGAACAAAAGAATGGAGTCGAGAGATTTTAGTCAGACCTTAACTGCTGGTGAAGTTAGTATGGAGCAGTGGCAAAATGAAACATCCGAAACATCAACCCCAATAAAATATCAGTAAATGGCTACGTCCATCATATTAGCCACATGTGAAAATAAGAAGTAATCACAACAGGAATCTAACCCAGATTGCTGTGGTAAGAGACCGGTGGTTTACCACTGCACCACCACAGGACTGCACGGATGGTAGAGAAATATAAACAAAAGTAGTAAAAATTTAATGACAAAAAAAGTTGCCAACCAAAGTTTTAAAAATTTCTGAATCCAAGATTTACAAAAAAATTTACTGTGAGATTTATCTTACCACATATGACTAATTTAAATATTAATTCAGTCAGTTGCAAGTATCTGTGAAACACTTTTTTCTTGACGCAGTTACAAGTTACACTCTTGGTAATTCTACATTATGAATCCCTATTTCAATTAATTTTAAACAATTAGTTTATAAATGAAACATTGCAGTTCTCATAACATACTACTAGCAAACAAGAGTTAGAAAATGTTAATACACTTGTACAAAAACAAACAGTAATATACACTAAGAGAAAAATGTAACACCATCAAGGAAACATGCAAAGAAGTAAAATACACAGAAATGGAAAGAAGGGTTTGACAATTACTGTAGAACTATTAGAAGATGAGAGTGATTATGCATCCATGTATAAATGCAGCTGTTGACTCAGACCTGATCATCGTGAAATAGACACAGAGTTGTAACTGTAAAATTTTCCATTTTCAATTAAAACTGTCTGTCCTTTCACCTTAAAGAGTTCTACACGAGCAACACACCAGCTGATCTGTATCTCTTAACAGAGTACATAATTAACTCTAAGAGAGAACTGTTTTTACAGCATTGTCTAAGAAAACAGGAGTTAATGTCGTAGGACAGTCATTGCCCAACAGAGTTAAAGAACCGTGGCACAGTGATATGCGAAGCAATAACTGCACGTATCAAGAAATATCCATCCGTGGGGTCACATTACTGCAGTTCATCAACTTCAAAAGAATACTTGCATCCAGACCAAAATCTATATAAAAAGGTGGATATGTTAAACAGCTAACAGAGACAAGAGGAACTGCACCAGTTACTGTACACAGTAATGAGTTGAATAAAATGCATCTTGCAATCAAAAATTCTAAGACCAGACCAGTGTACACTCTGCAAAGTATATACAAATAGTGATGGGGACAAAAAATAAGAACTCAAAAATTGATATCAAAGCCACATTGCTGAAAATTTTCAGGAAGACCGATAAAGAATTATATTAAAGGAAATATGAATGAAACTTGCATATGTGTCACAAGTATTGCTACCAATAGTAGCAAAGAGTAAGCTTTTCTACCACAAAGGCCTTACTTGATACAACCATTAAATTTAAGACATTGGGACATAAGATTGTGCTTGTCTTGTGCATTACGAAGGTTTAGGCCGAAGAGAATTCTCTTGCAGTGCCGTGTATCTTTACAAGTTCTTTTGAGGTCTAGATTGTCAGAATAACGTAAAGAAAGTAATTTTGTTCTCAATGGTTACTCTGGTCAAAACAAGAATTCAGCCATTGTCGCATGTTTCATGCTGTAAGCGCCTCTAAAAATAACTTCTATCTATACATTTTTAACGTACTCAGCACATAGTGCTTGACGTGCGGCCAGACACGTACCCTTCCCACAACCCACCTGCCGCGTAGCCGGATACTCCCGAGGAAACCCCCCGACACACCGAGCCAGTGGCTCTACTCAGAGACAGTTGGGAAAAATTCAAAAAGAGTACAAAGCATCTAACTGGTCGGTCAGAAGAAAGAAAGAACAGGTAAAATCTGGCTGAATACTTTCATCTCCCAATCCACACCCAAGTAAAGCAAGGCTTGCTCAATCAGTTGAGGAGACCATTCACCGATTCTACTAATCTGATGAAATTAACCGCAAAATGCCAGGAAAAAAAAGACTTCAAATCTGTAAAACAGAATGGGAAAAGAGTACATGTACAAAAGAGATTGATACTTGGAAATTTGAAGTAAATATACAACAAATTTAAAAATGCTTTCGCAGATGTTAAAGTTGGTTTCTCCAAATGTTGTAACATTCAACCAAGACATGTGATTCTTGCTGGAGCTGCTGGGACCCATACTGTTTGTGTGTGTATGGGTGTTCAACATTAGAATGTTAAACTTACTGCTAATGCAATCCGGCTGAAGCCAATAACGATGAACATGAACCTGGACAAGGATCTGTCTACGTTCAAACATTTGTTGACACAAATGAGTTGCAACCCACCAAGTGAAGCCTACTTAACAAATAACTGCTCACAATGTCCTGAAGATGATAAATTGCAGAATAATTTGGTTGGAATATTAGACTTCAACGCAATAGATTTTGTAACATGCCAACAATGGACAAGCACAGATAGGTGTAATTTGGATACTCTAACATCAACAGCAGAAGATTTTGTGGAAAAATTTGTGACAAGCTTGAGGATTCTTATAAAAAAAAAAAAAAAAAAAACCAAGACTTTACAGCTCAACAACATTCTTCTTTTCTAGGTGATAAAAAACTTTCTCTTCAAAAGGGGGAAGTTATTGTTGTGGGTGATATTTCTGAAAATTATAAATTTATTGTACAGGATGCTACACAGGGATTTCACTGGAATAACCAGCAGGCTACAATTCATCCATTGGTTTGTTATTTCAAAAATTCAAACGACCTAAGTAACATGTGTTTTGCAGTCATATCAGAATGCTTGTATCATGACACTGTAGCTGTGTACTCTTTTCAAAAATATCTCATTGAATTTCTGAAAAATAAATTACCAGGTACTGTATACCTAAGCTTTATTATTTCTCTGATGGTGCTTCAGCTCAGTATAAAAACAAACACAACTTTATTAATTTGTGTAACCACCACACCGATTTTGGAATCAATGCTGAATGGCATTTCTTTGCCATTTCACATGGCAAGGGCATTTGTGATGGTGTGGGAGGAACAATTAAGCATCTTGCTACTTGTTCAAGTTTAGAAAACCATGAAACACAGTAAAACTCTAATAAGAAGTTTCTGAAGGGACTGAAAAATTCAAACTTATTAACAGGAAAAAACTTTTTAAAATGGTAAATTCACTATTGAAGTAATGGAAGTGGTAAATATAATTCAAACTAATTATACGGTAAAACTTTTTAAGTGGGAACTTCTTAACAGACTTTTACTGTACTAACACCAGCACAAGAATTTACCATCAATTCATGTAGCTTACATTCCTGAAAGTGATGTTAACGACACAAAAAAGAATCTACAACACAGGTTTGAAAATGCCAGGACAGTGACAGGTACAAGGCAGTATCATGCTTTCATTCCAGTCTCTAACACTACTTTGATTGCAAAGAAATATTCCACATCTCAAGAGGGCATTGTCATAACTTTAGCATCATTTCCTTGTCAGAGCATTGAAAATATTCCATTTGAAGCTGTCTCAGGATGCATAACTGTTGTGTATGACAATCATCAGTGGTTAAGTTTATGTGTTGGAGAAATATGATGAAATTGAAGAATTTAAAGTAAGATATCTTCATATACATGGACCATCAGTTCATTTGTTTTTCTATCTACAGCAGATGAGTTAAGCATATCTGCCTCTCAGATTTTGTGTTTAGTCTCTCCGACTTCTGAAACTGGCAGGACACATAAATTGTCATTGGAAATGTCCAACCGCTCATCAAAGTTATTACAAGTCTTCAGGAAGCAGAAAATTAATTCTACTAACTGAAAATGAATTTGAGTAACAAAATCATTTGTACATTTACAATAAATATCATGGATAGTTTTAGTATTAATATAATGATTATAAACAACACTGATAAACTTAAAGGATCAATGATGATCAATGAGTTGTTTTAGAAGTTAGATGAAGTAAACTATGTGTCTTGCTTTTTGCTTAGATGCCAGCCTAGTAAAAACCAAAAATAATATTTAAATGTTTTCAAATACTTGTCTGTTGTTTATGTTTCCATGAAAAATGTATTTGACAATAATAAATAAATATAATTTTAGGTGTTTATTTCAATAATAATAAGGTACATGATATGTTTAATTTTTGTTATGATTTCCTTAAAATCTTGTGAGTTGTATATTTTGATGAAAATGACAATTTTTTTACTTTTAAGGACTGTGCTGTCATTTCATGGGAAGGACGTACAAATATTTGCACTATGTAACATTGTGACATTTGATTTTAAATTAATATCTCGTGAACAAATGATCAGTCCAAAACAATTCTTTTTAGTATTGACGTTACAAGTTTTTACAAAATTTTAAGTGAATTTAGAGATGCTACTTTTTAAAAACTGTATTTATGATTATCTATCTTTTTAAATTTTTTTATAAACATTTTAATTCCAGTCAGAATCTTTACTTGTATATTCTGAAGTAAAGTTAATTTTATAAGGTTTAAAATGGGATAAGAAATGTTTGTATCACTCTAATAATTAGAATATTATTCAGACATCTTACCTACAAAAATTGATTTCTCAAATACTTTTGTACTATTTAAACATCCTGTAGTTTCTTTCCTGTTTTAAGATGTGTACCATACATTGCAGTAACATACACTTACAATTGAGCACAGACAGAACACACATTTACAAGCAATTTGGTGATGGGATACTTCAGTGGTGTGCTGGTTTTCCATGGAATGACCCAGTTTTGTCTTTCTGCATGGTTGGCCTGGGGGTGGTAGATGGGAGTGGTCCAGACTTCGACAACCCACTTGGCGCAGGCTGTGGCCCACTGCCTGCTGGCAAATTGCAGGCCATTGTCAGTGAGGACACTCTTCGGGTATCCCCATCGAGAGAAGATGTTCTTTAGCTTGGTGATGGCGTGGGCTTCAGTGCTGGCTAATGGGAATACCTCCACCCAGCGAGAGAAAAGGTTGGTGACCACCAGGAGAAACCGTTTTCCTGTGTTGCTCCTGGGGTTAAGGTCCCATTAGGTCCAAGGCAATCTGCTCCCATGGTGTAATGGGTCGGCACGGGGTCCCACTGGGCTTGAGTATGGCACAGACTTGGCACTGGGCGACATAGGCAGGAATATCCCTGGTGCTACCTGTCCAGGCATATCTCCGGTGTATCTGGCGTATGGTTTCGGCTGCCCCAGGGTGTCCAGCTCATGGATGATCGTGGAAGTAGCTGCATAATGAAGGTCTCAGCAAGTGGGGTACCCTTATTTTCCACCTACTCGTAGGGTTAGGCAGGATCCAAATGTACCCTTGCTATTCTTTGTAATGGGCTGGATGGCTGGCTAAGAGGTGCCTTATCTCGGGGTCGTCGTCTTGTTCTTTTAGGAATTTCTCCAAGTCGTCGGTGAAGGCTATCTTCCGCAACTTCTGTACTTGTGGGAGGGGGGTTAACGGTAATGGTGCGGGCTCTGGTGGCAGAGTATCTTCCCACTTGTGAAGTATGGTGGTCTCGCAGGTGTCTCCTCTGGTGCTTGGGAGAGGGCGTCGGAAAGGAGGTTCTCTCTTCCTGGACCATGTTCTATCTCGAAGAAGAATTCTTGGAGCAGTAGGATCCACCTTGCTAGCTTCAATTTCTTGGCACTGGTAGAATACAGCTTGAGTGTCGGTGCGCAAGATAAACGGTCCGTCCTCTAGGAGGTACCGGTATTTGCAAATTGCCCAGACAATGCCAAGGCACTCCTGCTCGTGGGTGTCATACTTTTCTTCCATTTGGCTGAGCTGGGTGCTGACAAATCCAACTATACATTTCTCCTTCTCTGGGGTATCTTGGTATATCACAGCTCCAAGCCCGACCTGGCTGGCGTCAGTCTGCAAAATGATGGGGGATCTGTGGTCTGGTATGTGGAGCATCAGTAGGCTGTGGTATTGCTGCTTAAGTTTCTGAAATACTGCATCTTCTGCTGCTCTCCACTTCCAACGTTTCACTTGGTTAAAAGCAGTCGAGTGAGGGGCTCCATGTAGTGCGAGACGCCCTGGGTGTAGTCCCTCAACCAGTTACAGAGGCCGAGAAACTGCTTTGGGGTTCTCAGGGTTTCGGCCTGCAAGATTTGCCAAACCTTGCAGGCTTGGAGTTGATTCCCGTTGGGAGTTACCACATGTCCCAGGTATTCCACTGTGGTCTTGTCGAAGTGTTACTTGTCTAGTCGGGTGGTGAGTCCATGGAGGCGGAGGCGCTCCAGGACCTGGTGTAGAAGCTGCCTGTGCTGCTGCCAATCTTTGGAAAAGATAATATCATTGAGGTATGCCATGCAGAATTGTCCAAGGTAGCCTGCCAGGACAGTACAGTTCATCATTTTCTGGTAAGTTGCAGGTGTATTTTTAAGGCCAAAGGGCATAGCCCTGAATTTAAACTGCTCTCCATCAGGGGTCATGAAGCCAGTGTATATTTGAGCTTCTAGTTTCACTGGTATTTCCCTGTAACCACTCTGCATATCAATCGTGGAGAATATCCCGGTCTCTCCCAGGCTTTTAAAAATGTTGGTGATGTTGATTGTAGTAGGGCGGCAGGCAGAGTTACAGTATCTGGCTGAGAGGCGAGTAATCTACACAGAAACGTGTATCTCCGTCCTTTTTTTGCACTAGCACAATGCGGGAGTTGTAGGGTGAATCTGTTGGCTTGATTATTCGCTGCTGCCTCATGTTGGCGACCTGTTCTCTGATGACTTCCCTCTTCTTCTCTGCGGGGATACTGGGCTTGCAGTAGATAGGCGCTGATAGACGAGCTGAATGTCATGCTCACAAATTTGGCTCTGTCTGAGCGGTCTTCCAGTCTGAAATGCTGCTATGTGCTGATTTAGCAGCTGGAGGAGTTGACTCTGGACGTCTCCAGGGAGCTGGGAGCGTTTGTCGTCTGGGTGGATAACCTGGGTTGGTGTCTCTAGTGATGGCCTGTCCCAGTGCACTGTGTGCAGTTTCTTGGTTCCCAGACGTAGCTGGAATTGGCCGCAGTCGACGATGCACTGCATGTATTGCAGCCAGGGTGTCCCAGTATCATTTCTTCGCCTAATTCAGGTGTTACCAGGAAGACGGTATCGAGGGTCCCCGCAGGCGTGGTTAGTGGCAACTTGCTTTTGCCATCCAATAGAAGGAAGGTCCGACTTCGGGCCAGCTGGGCTGACTGCGTCATGGGCGTCACTTTGCTTTGTCTTCTCGGGGGTAAAGACTACGTCCTTATGACGTTCACCGTCGCTGCAGTGTCCAGAATAGCTATGATTTCCTACTCGTCAATGCTTATTCATATCTGGGAAAGTCAGATGGGTTCTGGTCGTATGGGGCATTCAGGCTGTAGACCCTTTGTTGTGGGCCGGGCTGGTGGGTCTGTTCCTGTTCCTGGCCACGGAGTTTCCCGCCAGTGGTCCTGGGTTACTTTCTTGGGTTCTTGTAGGTCGGTAGCTAGCTTGGCTTTGTAGCTTTCACAATAAACATGGAAGTGTCTTGCAGGACAATACCAGCACTTAGGTAGAGTTGGTCACGGGGCTGGCTTCGACTTCTCGGGATTGGGCCTCGGGTTCGGTGCTCTTGATGGTGCTTCTGCGCTGCTAGATGGTCGTGGCCCCAGTAGGTCTAGCTCTAGTGCCTTGGTCCTTTCAATTAATTCTTCAAGGGTGGTGTGCCGAGTGTTCTTCAGGAATGACCTCAGGGTTGGCTGGAGCATCTTGATTATGATGGAGATGCAAGCTTCTTCTCCTCCCTTGGGATGCATACGATCATACATCTGAGCCTTCTTGCGTATGAACACCTCGGCGTCTTCGTCCGCTCGCTGGTTTATACTATAGAGGTCGCAGGTCAGCCGATTAATCACCACAGTTCCTGTGAATCAGGCTTCAAATCTATCAAAGAGCAGGGTCCAGGTGGCGACATACACACTGTATTTGTCCCACCACGTGAGTGCGGATCCCTGCAGCTGGAGACGAACTTGTTGCACCCAATGCTTCTAACACCCAATGCTTCTAAGGGATGTTGTTTAGGTGTAATTCTTCTTCACATTCTTGCAAGAAGGCGACTGGATTCTCGTGGTGTCTGCCAGAGAACTGTGGCAAAAGGAAGCACTCTGGGTTGCCTCTCTAGGGTGGTGGTCCTGTTCGGATAGCCTCTTGTTGGGCTTCTGCTGCTGTGATCTTACACACGCAGCAGTGGAATGAGAGCCCTTGAAAGTCGCGGGGCTTGTCCGGCCATCCTAGGCAGGTACAGTGGTAGACCAGCAGGCAAGCGATGCAAAGTATCTTGTAGTTGCCTGCTCCGAGGCACTGTGGTTGTGCTCACTGAAGTTGTCTTAGCTTGTAGTCAGCGCATTGGTATTCCAATCCTTCTGTGTTTTTCGAGATGTCTTCCCATCATAGGCAGGTATGGTGAAACTCTTGGGTGCAGGCAATGAGGTACGTTCCTCAGTGTGTACAAGCACAGAGGGCGCACGGAGGCGCAGATATTCAGTTTGTCTCCTCGTCGATCATCTTGGGATTTCTGGGCGCCACAAAGTTTTTTTTTTCTAAAGATGACTTCGAACTTGTAGGGGCTTTTCAGGGATGGCTTTATTTGTAACTACTCCTGCTTCAAAATCACTGCTTAGATCTTCGGGCTCCACGTTGGGCGCCACGAGAGAAAAATTTGTCGCACTTTTTCGCAGGGGGGAGTTCCAATATGTTTCAGGGACGAGAGTAGTTGTGGTTAGGTAAGCATGAGAGATTTTCCTGAAAGAGCTAAGAGATTGCTTGTGTCCCGAGGATAGTGGCTTCCTGGTGCCGAATGTACAACTCAACCTTAAAAAAAAACACAAGGTGCGCAAATTCTCACTTCATTTGAAGGGGATTAGGCGAGTTAGCCACTGACCTTAGAACAACTCCCAAAGGCTTGCGCTGTGAGAGGCATTTACGACCTCCCACTAACCCTCTCTCTTCCTGAGAAATGTCGAGCACTAACTATTTGATGTCTGGCATGAGTAATTTTTAAGAATAAAACAAGGAAATAAATTTAAACTGCGTTATTATTATGTCTCAATAATATAAAGGTCACAGTTCAATCTATTAAATTACAACTTTAATTCACTGATATTCACTGGTTTATATAACGTTCACTAAATATCCTTATTACTGGTTTGACCGCATTTTCATCTTAACACGGAGAACCGGAATTACTCATAGATTAACTTATGCCTCCAGTGGGAATAGCTGCTCACCTCGTGGCAGTTAAGTGACTCGCAGTAGGGTGCATTCCCTTTCATTACCCGTGCAGCTAGGGGGCATCTCAGTAGTTCCTCAAGCAGACTTCAGCACCGGAGAGGGTGGGATCAGGTTTCGGCTCCCTTCTCAGGCAGCAACCCACAGTAGGTAGGTAGGTAGGTGAACAGACAGGAGGGCGGGTTTCGACTTCCTTCTCAGGCAGCAACCCAAGAGTTAAAGGGGACGTCGGGTTTCGGCTTCCTTCTCGGACAGCAACCCTTTAGAGGATGGGGAGGTGCCTAGGCTTTGTTCGGGGAGGAGTCCCAAGCCCTAGACAAAATTAATATTATTAAATTTACAATAATTAATACACATCTTTCCAATGTTCATAATTCTCCGCCTGGTGTGGTTAGCTTACGTTCATAATTGGCAGGCGTAAATATACAAATACAAAAACTGTAAATACAAACACCTCCAAGCTTTGGTTTTAAGTTTTTATGGGAACACGACTCAAAAAAAAAAGATTTAAGCGACCCATTGGGCACAAACAAGGTACGCCTAACTCTCAAATATTTATAAAATACTTGACCCGAGCGTAAAACTATATATTCAGCCCCTTAAGGAGTGCGTCAAGTTTACCAGCTTCAAAACAAGGTTGGTACAGTTTCTTTCCTGACCTCCATGTTCAACTGGTACATGACATTAGGATAAGATCGCTTATCTATCATTCTCATTCCGTAGCCGATATAAGAGCAGCCTAGTATGTTATTTGCCAATGGTGTAATACTGAACCAATTACCAATCCTCGGCTTACCACCAAGGGCCCGACCTCACCAATGACGCTCTTAACAGCCATATCCATTAAAAGGCAAGAAACATCTGTCAATCTATGCTCAAGGCAACCACAACAGGAATGCAATTAATCAGTGAGAAAACGACATGCACTTTTTTTAGGTTTAAATCCATATATTCAATAGCAATAATTTACATCGTTCTTCCCTCAACATAATTTCACATCAATCTGTGGTACAAAGCGAAAAGCACACTTTTGACACCAAATCTCAGACAACATTCAAATTTTACAAAAGGACTTCGGTCCTAAAATATTTCCAAAGGGCACTCGCCGCAAACAATATTCTTCACAGCTTCCTGCTTTATATTACATACATATTATAACAGCACCTATATAAAGGTAAAGCCCATACACAATGTACACCTCCGAACCAGAGTTACACAGGACACAAATATATTAATACAGCGCTCATCAAATGGGTTAAGTAGTGTACCTGCAGATATTAACAGGCCTCAACCTCCCAATTTCAGCGCTATCACTACCAAAACATCAGCTCCTCGCTTCCCTTCTCGAATATCAATCATGCACACCCATTTATACTCCTAGTCGCCTTGGACAGTGCTTTTCCCGTCTCTTTGAAGTTGCAAACAACAATGTTTCAAAAATACTCGGGACTCGTCATGAGACAAACTCCTCGGCATCCAAAACTGTTTATCAGACAGAGACTATCATCAACTGATCCAATCTCTCCTCGAAAGGGAAAACTGCGAAAATCGGGATGACTCACCAAACCCTCGTGATCTCCACAGCTACTAGTCGTCAACCGCATACCTGAGCTGCGATGGAACCTTCCATTTGCCTCCTTTAGTCTAAAAATGGAACGGGCAATCACCACACCTAATGGAAGAGGGTTCCCTCTGAGTCATCAACCATCAGCATTGCAACTTCATCGGACCACTCCCGGCTGATCGTCAACTTCACCTACTACCACCTTGTCCCACTCACCTTGCAAGAGTGAGCACCACTTGCGTCTTCGCCACGCAAAATCGTCGCCCCCTCCCTTATCCCTAGAGGGATAGACCCGGCAGAAGGAGCGACTCAGATGCCCCAAAAACACTACCAAGACATGCCCCATTCAACCAGGGAAGGTGAAATCACCGTTAACAAACCTCGGCCGACAGACCTCCTCAAAAAAAACAACAAACCGAACCAAATTAAACAAACTGAAACCAAAAAGGCAGAAAAAAAAACAACCAATCAAAACTATCGTTAAGGACGCAGCCCCGACCGGTCAACCAGCTCAATTCATCCAAGGCCTGTTTGATTTGATGATACAGAGTCTAGTTCTTATTGCCACTCATGGAAGATTTGACATCACACTGGTGTTAAGCAGATAGTGTTTCTTAACTATGAAACTTTAATAATTTCTTTTTACTACTTATTTTGAATTATGTTCCTTCAATCCTGATGGTTCCTTAATGGTGTATCATGTTTCACAAACATAAGTGTACATACGTAATTGAAACAGTATAACAACACGGGAAACATAAGACAGTGTAAAAAAGAATGGATGAGTTGTATCACACACAGTAAAAAAGCTCTCCTTACCAGTCACACAAAATCATGCACACAAGACAAACACAAATGTACCACAAATGCTTACCATCAACAGTTGCTTCTGGCTCAACTATGCAAAAACATACATCGTCAATTTTAAAAACAATTTTCCAAACCTTAAGTGAAATATTCTTTACAAATTGTATAAGATTTAATCAGATATATACACTAAAAAACCCAAGTACATGCTAAATTATTCTCTCTTTGGTGTACATGGTTTTATTTATTAATTTAAACCCCAACATAAAATTAATTTAAGTTATTTACAATTTTAAAAAAAATTATTGAAAGAAAATTTAATTAAATAGTACATTAGTTATATGTACATATATATGCATGTCATTTAAACATTTTAAAAATTTTCATACAAACTATGGTAATCCTGGGTTCGAAAATGGTTGCATGGTGTGGTGAGAGTTTCTCTTGCAAATAACATTATGTTTCTTTCTTTATAAAGTAGATGACCACAGGCCAAGCTAAATACCTAGAATAGTTTTGTATAAATTGTAGATGTCTGAAGATGGAATAAACATTGCATTATAATAGTTTAAGTACTTACCGTAAGGCAGCGTACACACTTGCGAGCCGAGGTGTTCATCAATCTCTCATGAGCCGCTCGCAATGTGTTTGAGTTAAAATTAGTTTCAGCGAACCTCCAACAATCCAATGGACAGCCAAACCAACAAGGAGTTTATAATGAGCGGATAATAGTCTACTGACAGCCCGAAAGGTTCACGACAACTGTCTAAACACTAGAACCTGCAGCGAGTGCGTCCAGACAAGCGCTGCAAATAACCTTTGTGTTCGTCGAAAAAACCAACTTCCTTCAGAGTGTCGCGAGCGGTTTGTAAGACGGTCGTATTTCGCTCGTGACAGCGTACAAACTGGCGAGCCCACTGCTCACGAGCGGTTTGGAAACCGCTTGGCTCGCCAGTGTGTACATGCCCTAATATAGGATATGTTCCAAATACAAAATTTCAACCTAAAATTGTAAATGTATTCCTGCATACTAAAAAATCCATTGTTAAAATAATAAAATATTTATGCGTTCTCCCACGGGGAAAAAATAATCTATGGACACATGAACTACCCATAAATCATAAATTTTAGTACTGTATAGGCCTATGTTGAACATAGCATGGAAAAATGGGAAAAATGTGTTGATATTAAAATAGACAATTTACTGCAAAAGCAAATCTCCACCATCAGCTGGGAACTGCAAACACTGTACAATACCTGCTTAATTGCCGCAAAATAGCAAGCTGCGACAAATCAAATAAAGTGAAGAACTTAATAATACAGCTACAGCCATGTCAACATAACTGGTTCTTTTCCATAGTACAGTACATCAGAAGCACACTTAGGGGGATGGTGTGTACTTGAGAGACATGCCACTCTAAAAGATACTGTACTATTATACACATTTAATAGGCTAGCTATTTAAAATAATAATACATTAGTGGTTTACTTTATTACCTAATTCAAGTGGCTCTTAGCGTGTAATACTGTAACATTCATTTCGTTTTCATGAAACTTACCGTAAATCTGTAAAAGAGAAATGCAACATTAATTTTAAAATAAATATTGATGCGTAGTAGTTAAACGATAAACATAAATTACAAGTAATAATGTATGAGACACATAAAATTTTATTTTACTAAGTATCTGCTTGTTTAAAAAGTAACAATTATCAAATACTTCTGACATCCTAACCTCCTGCTTATCACTGTAATAAATTACTCTAGTTCTGTGTCCACCGAGATAAGTAGTAGGTATTCCAAGTTTTTTTTTTTTTTTTGCTATAGCAGATGAAAGCAGGCAATTAATTAAAACTGAATGTAATTTTTTAAATAATTTGCAGCACAGCAGAATTTAGAGGTAACACTGATAGGACACAATAAAATTTAAAAATTTTTGTGATTTTTTTTTTTATATAATTAATTGTGGGTTTTTTATAAGTACTATTTTCAATCTGTGCTTTTGAACGGTGCTTTGCAGCAATTAAAACTTTTACAAATTATTGATTTCAACGTTTCTAATCAATTAAGCGCAAACCTGTTTACAGCTACATGTATGGTTGTGTTGGTGAGATTTTAATTTTTTGACACAGACTGTTTTATTATTTTTAAATATATTTCTTACATACGATGAAATTTTCTACAGCAACACAAACTACTTACTCTGCTGGTATCGCCGTTTTTCAGCTTCACGTCTTGTTATTTCCTTCAACAAATTCTCCCTTGAACCCCAAACTTCAATAGCCCTGTAATTAAAAAATTATTAAGACACAGCTATTATGTTTAGAATAAATAACTTATACAGTTCTTTGCCCAATTACAGTATTTACACATGATACATAACTGTCATAGATGGTACAATATTAAAATACTGAACTCATTCTGAAGTACTGAGGTTTGATTTCCAGCCTGGACATCCTAACTGAGGTTTACATAGATTTCTTGGGAAGGTTCCTAAATACAGGCCATTGCTGATTCTTTCCACGTTTCTTGTTTGAGCAAATTGCTTAAGCTTTAAATACATCACTATATACAATATGTTAAACTCTACTTACGAATTTATACACAAGGGTGCACAGTTCTCCAACTTAAAATTACTAATAAAAATCACCCACAACACATTCTATACAACACAAAGTACAGTATAGTAATACCTTGACATACCTGCTCTCAGTATTATCATATTCTACTACACACTACAAATATACAAGTATCCATCACTTGTATTATTTTGTACTGCTAGTTAAGATAAGGTACGAGGACTTTAAGTCTCGTCGACAGCAACGTCATTAAAGATGGTTAAACACAACTTGGGACAATGATAGGAGCTGGGAGAGGAGTCTGCCAAGGCCTTCGTTAAGGAACCATCCCAGAAACCAACTGGAGTGCGTGCAGAAACCATGAGAAACAAAAATCAGGATGGCCGGTGCAGGGAATCTAAACAGTGTCCTCTCGAATGTGAGTCCAACGTGTTACTGTTGCGCTACCTCACTCAGTTGTACTGCTAGAGAAGTAAGACACTTCTCACACATTCAAAGACTTAGTGAAAAAGAGGAAATTAATTAGGAAAACTAAAAGTAATTTTAAAACAATTTGTAGCACTGCAGAATTTGAGGTAACACTGATAGGAAAATTATATGCAGTTAAATTTATATAGGTTTTTTTGCAAATGCTTTTTTTTTAATTTGCACTTTTTTATATAATGTGAACAACAGTGCTTTACAGTGTGGTGGTACGGTGTTGGTTTGGTACCATAATGAAACAAATTTGATGTAGAAATTATGTATTTGCCTCAGCTTACTAGCTTACGTCGGTGCAGTACCTCTTTTCTCTTAATAGTACCATATACATAATCATTTAGGGAAAAAGGGGGGGGGGGGGTTCCGAATGCGGGTGTCATTAAATGAAGAAATAAAAAAAAAGACAGTCAACTTCCATGATCATGAGAGGCTTTACTGAAAAACTTCTCACAGACTAATTACATCTCTGCACAAAAAAGTGCCACGTGGGCGCACAGCACGTGTCCCATGTCTGAAATTACCGCAAATGCACTACGAAAATAATTCCCCGGCCAAGCCTTCCTTATGCGTTAAGAATCTGAATTCAAAGATTTACACTAAGCAGATTTACATATTTTGAATGATCCAGCCCGGGTTAGTCAGTTTATCAGCACGCACGGGGCCCCCGCCTATCGCCATTTTAGCCACTTCAAAGCTACACACGACCAGCATGGTCCAAGTCACAAAAGCAAGTAGGAAGTTTGCAACCGACGGAAAGCGCACAGCGCGCCTTCGATGCCGGAACGGCCGAGTTCTCCCTGGATCAATTGCTAAAATTAATATTTATTTACTGGACTGACAAATCAAAAACATGTGTACGTGCGCTTGCCCGTTATCAATATACATAACAATAAATAGTAGGACTCTCTATAACAAAATGCAGGACACTTAAGCAACTAATTACTCAAATAAACATGACGGGGGCACAACTACAGTTGGAACAACCTAGCATCACATTACCAGGAAAACCCAGGCATGGGTCACGCACACACCCAGCGCTGACGTCATCCTCGCCTCTCAACTCGGCTGTTTACAAGAAAAACACCAATATCTTCAAAAACTAATAACTTTTACAGGGTTGGTTTAAACACAATTCTCCACGAGAGCAAAATTACTTATAATTCAGTGACGCTTCTGTAGGCACACAACATGACTATGTTTCTTACAAAATTAACAATCACAAATTTTACTCTTTATTCTTCATTATCACTCACTAAATTATACTTTATCTGGCCCAGTAAATAAGCAGAAAGAACACTTCCTATTTTAGCTGAAGTGTCTCGGCCGGTAAATAACCCACATACTTAATTACAAAATGTTATACGGTAACTGCAAGGAACAAGATTGGTGTTATAAAGAGAAAACAAGTGAAGTTAATTTTAATATGAAATGTAATTATTTTGTTGGATGGGCTTATTGCACTCGCGCAGGGGCACAGTCCATGCTATTTCAATGTTTATTTGCTTCAGAATTTGGTTCCAATGCACTGATGATGTAGGGCGTTGGCTTACACACAAGTTAACTTTCTTGCTGGATGAGCCAGGCACCGAACTTGGTACCACAGCACACGCACCGGCAATCACCCCGTGCACACGTCAGAAGTTGTTTATTAACCTTGCCAACGAAACCCTGGTCCTTATTAAGACTCCAATTTAATGTAACTTTAAAATACAGGAAACTCATTAAACAAATAATACACTTTGGATGATGCACTCAGTTATTACTTAGGTAAAAAAATTAATTAAGGCAAGGGTGGGTGGAGCACATCACAATAGCAACTTCAATTTTTTTTAAATATTAATTTCAAAATTTATAATAAATTAAACAGAATCCTCTTTACAGTTACATATATGGTTGTGTTGGTAAGATTTTAGTTTACATCATTTAACTACTGGTTACAACCGTGGATTATTGGCAAGACAACTGAAAGTCTCGATAAACAGCCCTGAAGTTATTTACACACACGCACTTACGGTGGGTTGCCTGCCCAATTTGTAAAGCAATGTGCAACACTTTCACTGACCAACATTAATTCTACAACCACTCAACGTGCATAACAACTGGATGACAATTGAATGTCACATAAAGGTGAACTGAATGCAAGAAGACTACAAGCTAGTTTTATGACTTGTGTCTAGAGACCAGAGTGAGGCATGATGCACGAGCTGTACAACCCTTATCATTTTAGCACTTCTAGGCCTCGAACACACAAAATACATCCATCCAGAAAAACACCTTAAGCTCTGAAAATAATACATCAATATAAATATTCATAATATCACTTACTTAGCCTCAACATCCTTCCTCCAATATACAGTGATTGGAGGAGTGTTTTCAAAAGGTGATCGCCTCTTGGTAATGCGTAATCCCTCCAGGTCCGATGGTTTCAACAAAAAATCAGACATTGCTCGCACTGGAGTGATGAAGTTTCGTTCCAGAGATGATGCAGTAGGGTCCACAGGGACACGTTTCTTGGTTGGAAGCACTGAATAATTTACCACAAAAAATGCAATTACCTATAACAGTACACAGTTTCGTGTTTGACTGATGTAAATAGAGGATGATTAAAACAACACTGAAGTATTCACTACAGTACCTACATTCCACCAAAACAGAGATGCAGGGACATAAAAATATCTACTGCTACACATTCAAATATTACAACATATGCCAAATTGCTTTATTTACTAATTAAATTTGTTAACTCATTGACTATAATGTACATACAGTAAAATCTCATAACAAAGAAGATAAAAGAGAACTATGTACTTTACACTGAAACTTCTTTAAACTGAATATATTATACATTGTAGGGTATTTTAATTTATACTTAAAAGTGATAAATTCTTTACAACAAAACTTTACTGTAGTATACTGAAGGCATTGTTTTAAACAAAACTAAAACCCTGTTAATACGTTTCTGAAGAGACTGAAAATTTTTAACTTCTTAGCTGGGAAAACTTCTTAAAAGGGTCAAATTACTATCGTATACATAGACATTGTAAAAATAATTCAAACTTATTAAGGAGGAAAACTTCTTAAGTGGGAACTTCTTAAGAGGGTTTCACTGTAATTGATATAAATTGTTATTACAAAAAATAAAACTTACCATACCCGAAACACTTATTAACTACTATATGTCTCCCTTGTATTGAGCCGGACTACCCAGACTCTTCTTACAAGGCCTAAGCCTATCCAACATAAATACCAACGAACAAAGATAACAAACAAGGTTAAATGGGACTACTGTCCCTTGCATCTACTGACCTATGCTTAAGCTTATCAGAGATTAGGGAACTAATCTTTACATTCCTGAGCAAGGAAGAAAACAGTTTAGAACAAACCATGTATTGACATTTTAAGCACTCCAGATACAATATTCGAACAACCTTATCCCACATTGCAAATGTTTATAACACTTCGATGCGAATGCACGACTCGCTACAACACTCTTTACACTCGATATCATAAAATGTCAGTTCCTTGTTTTACGAGTATCA
>PNEQ01025785.1:0-18446 GCA_003012365.1 Medauroidea extradentata
AATTTTGAAATTTTTTATTTAACATAAACATTTTTTGTAACGGGTTTTAAATGCTACAGGCCATAGACAGTAACGCGTAGTTTTGATATGATTTTTTTCATTTCTTTATGTTAACTGGTTTTCAAGTTTTGTATGAAGTAAAAATACGCAAATTTTGACTTTGAAGTGCCATTACGGGAAAACTAGATGAGCTAATTTTATTCCGTTAGAGGTATATGTACTCTCAAGTAATGTGTACAAAACTAACACTATTTCATACAAATATAAAATTATGTTTTTTCCCCACTTGAACAACCTTAAGCGCTGACCAAAGAGTCTCACTCACTCCAGAGCTGGGAAAATAACCCGCGTGCTCCCCAATGAGAGTCCAGCGTGTTACCATTGCACCACCTGGCTCGGTGTCGACAAGAGAGATGTCAAAATTGTTCTTATATTGTTAATTAGCAAATTAAAATGCGAGGAATGAAATTTTACGGTGTATTGAATTAAATGATTATGTTAAAAAATCATATACAATGAACTAAATAACTGTATCTTATTAAAAATTATATAAACTGTTATGTCTTAACCATGAATATAGTATGAACACATCCCATGCTTGGATTAAAAAATATACAAGTAGTAACATAGGAAAGAACCGACAGATTCTAAATACCTCGACTAGATCATCTAGTACAATGGTTGATTAAAAGACTACTTTATCGCAGTCAGAAGACCCTAATTTAAACAGAAGGCATTTTGCTACAATCCACCTTAATAAGCTATAAGAACTGTCTACTCATCGTAGTTTTAGGTATACCTGATTGAATTTAAAGCTTAGAGAGTAAAAGTGAGTGTAATATACAATAAGCAATTTGAAGCCACTAACAACATTATAAACGTACTGAACAGCAATCTGCCTAAGTTCTGGAACTAGTATAACTTTTACCGATTAACACATTTGAACTTAGCTGTAGTTCAGTGTAGACGTTTAGGTCAAAGACATTAATTCCAGATTTACGGTCTTCTGTGACATTTTATTCCAATAATCATCATTAAGGAACACAATTAAAGCGATATTTATTTTTACGTAAAAACAACCAAAGAACCAAACCATGTAAACAACAATAACCATAGTACATACAAATACATTGGCCAAAAGCTCTTGTTAAACATTACAAACAAACAAAATAAGATTGTAAATAAGTTCAAGTCTCTTGGGGAGATTGCAACTTGGAACTCAAACGAGAAAGAGTCAGTAGAAAACAGAACAACTAATTGAAACAAGCCCAAAGATTCACTTGGCCAACCTACAAGAAGAAATCTCTCTCGATAAATGCCAAATTCAAACACTACCTCTCCGTTGTTAAACCTGAAGCAACCTATGCTAGTGAAAAAATGTTCAAGTTAAACACCAAATCAACAACAGATAAATTACAGAAAACAGACAGAAGAATCATAAACAAATAACACCAAGTAGATGGACAATGGCGATTACTGCCTAATGAAGTGGTACACAGAGAAACTGAGTCAATTATAGACACAATGCGGAAAAGAAGAGTTGAATTGTTCTGCCACATATCAAGATTATCAGGAACCAGGCTACTAAAACAACTATTCAACAATTTTTGGAGAAATGGAACCAAGAACAATTGGTTCCAAGAAGTGCAAGATGATTTAGAAGAATTAGGATTAACAACTAAACAAATTGAAGGCAAAGAAGAGAAGAGGATCCTGAGAAACAGAAACACGAGACTTAAACTAAAAACATTTGAACGTAAAAAGTACACCATAACTGACAAAGAAAGGGTAGCCAGGTCGGACAGAATAAAAAAGTTCTGGGAGCAGAAGAGGAAGCCTAAAGCCAAAGCTCTAGCTAATACGCTTAAGACTAAAATGTATATGGACTGATTGAAGTGCTCCAATGTGGGGGTAAGATATGTACAAAAAAAAGATCGTGACAAAATAAAATTACTCAACAATAATAAGTGTTGCAAAAAAATAAATAAAAGTAAATAAATGTTAAGTTCGTTAAAATGCAAAGTCTGAAAGGAAACAGTAATATAAAATGAACAAATTACTGAATATGCAATTTCATATCAAGTGTGACATAATGTGGACATCAAGTAAATAACAATAAAAACAGTAATAAGCCTCGCCAACTAAATGTCTGAAGCTAAAATACATATAAACGTATTAAAAATTCATTAAATAATCACCACGAAAAAAAACAGGTACCTATATATATGCACGTAAATTAATTGTGTGGAATAATAACTAGTAGTTATGTGATGAATGTTTGGTAACTGCAAAATGTTATGAGTTAGTAACTACTTCATATTTCAATGCTTAAGTACAAAACAATTTTATTTTTATATTCATTAGGTTTTCAGTATTTCGGTCACGCCCACACACTAAAAAAAAAAAATTAACATTTTTTACATTTACAAATAAATTATATGAATGGAAGCAACGAAAATATGTTTTATGTTTTGTAATAGCTCGCTATTTTTTCAACAAAAAGTATTCATATTTTGCGTCAAAGTGCACAGTATCTTCACAACGGTTGTGTTATTGTACTCGTCTTGTAATCAAGCTAAAATCTTTGTTATTATAGTTACCCAAAAATATGTCACTGGCTACGAAAAACCATTTCCGCAATAATTGTATGGTATTAATGCTATTCGACTATACCATGTTGGTAAAACTTTCAGGCTAAAGTATCTGTGTACATTTCATAACAATAATGAAGTGTTTTACACCACCTTCATGCTGATTGCACACACGCGCATTGTCATTAGTATCACTAGCACTAAAAACGGTACTTCAGTATACAAAATCAACTTCATTCACAGTGAAATATACTTCTGATGAACGGCTTCGGGTTTAAAAGGTCGCAGTAGACACTGATATTGGAACATAAACTGACATAGTGTCGTTTATTCGATTAATAAGTAGTCTGATAACCCAGCAAATAACACTAAATTAAAAACATTACCCCATAAAGACTAGTTATTGCATCAGTTGTACGACACACATACAAATATATTAACTTTTTTTTTGTTGGGGGGAGGGGGAAATAAAGTACGTATTGTTACGGTGGTTGGCTCAACATGAAAAAAAACCATTTTGTCTTTTAAGTAGGTTGTATTTTTATACACCACATAATTTCGTAAAAATTAGTAACGTTTATTGTAAATACGCATTTATACGTTGCTGTTTCGGTTGCTATCGTGGGTTGCTATGGAAAAAGCCATTAATACGTACCAACGACACAAAAATATATCAGTGTTGCCAAGTTGCAACTTTCAAGTCCTAAAAATATATTCCGATAGTTTCCACGAATACACATTATTAGCACATTCAGACAGTTATCGGAATTAAATTGTGGGTCATTCCGCTATCGTAATTATTGCGAGTGCCTTAAGAATCGGGCCTCTAACCTCGTATTACTATCCTAGGTAACAACTGCCACGCACAGTCATGTAGCCATAGCTACCGGTAGCACGGCTTCTCACTGTGGTACTTGGTTCCACAGTCCCGCTCCAAGCGTCTAACAGCAAATAAATGCGTTGAAACTCCATATCCAGATACAGACCGCCTCCGTACAATAGCGACAACACACATTGTCTTGTCTTGCCTAGTGTGTATTGCAGTGTTTAGTAAACGTGACATTGTTGAGATATGTGTGTTATATAAGAAGCTTAATAACTGTTTATTGTTGTGTTGTTGAGATTGTTTCTGTTGGGCTACGTACAGGGCCATTTTACGAGAACGCGTGGCGCGGGTAAACATAAATCGGAGATCACCCCCCCCCCCCTTCCCTTCCCATGTTTTTTCCTTTTATCTAGATTAAATTATAATTTTTTTAAGGAATGGCATATTTATCTTAGTACTAGCACGTAGCCGCTAGTATAAAAAATAAAATTACAACTATCACAATAAAATGCATTCAGTTCACACAGGAATATTACAAATATATAAGCGAGCAAAGCAAAAATCATTTAATTTATTAAAATATTGTAGTTCTTACAAAACTAAATGAAAACTTCGTATTGTTGTGCCACATATACTCAAACACCAGTTCATTTCAATTATTAATCATTCCCTTTTGTAATTACAAAAGTGAAGCCCCCTATAATGTGAGGTTGTGGCAAATAACCCTCTTCCCCCCAAACAATAGGTGCCGCCCTGGCTGTGACATTAGTAATTGACTAATGTACGCAGATGATTTTATAACAAAACATTGAATTGCGACAGTGATAATGTAAACATAAAACTTGTTACAGGTGCTATTTATTTAACGAAAACGTCGATCTAGTGCCAATTACCAGTCATCACTCTTATATTTTGAAAGTCTACAATAAAGATAAATATTTAGTCTCGTAATCAATTTAAAATAAAAAAAAAACTTCCTTGGTTAGCTAGCGCATTTTCGGAAGAGCAAAAGTTTTCGAACATAATTTGTTGACACGAACGTTTTTTTCAAGACATCTTAGTTGAGTTGCGTAAAACTTATCATAGTACGTGACGGTAATGAATACAAATTCTGAGTGGCTGCGATAATTAATTTTTACGAGCAACTATAAGAAGAAGAACTGGTGTACGACTTGTAGAAAATTAACAACGCCAAGAGTTGATTCAATATTAAATAACACAAATAAGGACGATGTTTGAGGCAACGGAGAGGACAGCTTACGTTTTATGCAGTGATGTCTTCAGTAAAGGCATGGTATTCAGCGTATTACAAGCACTCCAAATATAGCTATCTAGGACGAGTGCGGCATATTTTTTTAATGTAACACAGTATACGCCGGTGTTCCTGAAGTGACGTGTGTTCAAGGCGCATGAGCGATCTTTTAGCGTGCCACATTTACTTTTTTTTGTATTTGAAACCGATATACTTATTCCCGACACGTTTATTTACGACAACAACCCTTACATATGACGGAGTTCTGAACTAACAAACATAAATAAAAACTACAACCGAATTGATAAAATCCTCCATTTTTTAAGTCGGTTAAAAATGGCTAAAAACGGCGACTGACAAAAAAAGTATTAGCTGCTTTACCTATTCGATGTAAATCCCTTTTACTGGCTCATAATTATAATGTTACCACATTGCACACACTTTTGCTTTTTATGCTGATTATGATGTCTTAACATTAAATTTCGATAAAATAATTTCAATTTAAATATTACCTCATAAAAATGTTCGTTACCTACAATTAATCTATTCACAGAAGTACGCTAGCTACACACACATATATTACATGTATTTATATTTATTTATTTATATATATATATATTTATTTATTTATACTTTTGCATAATGTCACTTATTGGTTCTGCCAAAATAATTTTGAGGGCGATACCAGAAGGGTTTATATTTCTCAAGTTAAACCTTCTACCATTACCAGCGCTCTTACGGTATTAATAAAACTTTTACGTACTTTTTACCAAAAATATTAAAACAGTAATTTTTCCTAATTCATTGGTACTTTATTATGAAAGTTACACACATCCAGAGGCATTGGTTTCAAGAGGCAAACAATGAATGTGTTATTATATCAGACATAGGATTTTAGAGGCTAAAATAACACAAATGCTTGTGTTACACATAGTAAACTTATTCTTTGAATGCGCATTTAAATAAAATATTCTATATGTTATTTTAGTAAGTCAGCATCCTGTAAATGAAACTGGAAATAAAGAGATAAAAGAACTTCGGTACAAGCGTAATGACATTTCAAAGCGAAATGAGACAGAAAACGAAGACGAGAAAGACTTTCGTAATGCAATTAAAGTCTTGCCATTTGAATTACTGCCAGTGTTTTATTTAATTATCATCGCAGCGTTCAGTTGTATTACGGGACTGCGGGTTCACTTGGATCGATTCTGCAGGGAATGCGACGAGAAGTGGCATGTTGGCCGAGTGAACGACCCTGGAAGTATTTCGCCTTACTATTACTTATCCGTATCCTATGGCGTCGGAGTTGGCGCAGTGGCTAGTGCATTTGTCTCCCATCAAGACGGTCCGTATTCGTTTCCCGGCGAGGCGAGATGTACACGAACCGTCGTGGACATTGCTGTGTGCCGGTCCGGCTTTTTAAGTTACTTCCTTTCTGACCGCTCATTATATTACGTCAATTCTTAATCCAGGGTTTTATTTAATGCCATCATTCAGGATAAAGTTAGGCACGTAGCAGGATGCTACGTCGATGACTTGTGGTTTATTGATATACATTTTTAAATCTTATATCATACCAAATTAAAGAAAACTGTTATTTTCGACAACTAATTGCTACTTACCGATATATAACTAAATTAAATATTCGAAGATGGAGAATGACTTACTCAACCCCAGGGGGTTTCACTATTTTAATTGTTTGAATAATTCTTATGTTTGTACGAGATATGGTTTGTTTTATAGACATATATTGATACTATTTTTACACTAGTGACAATTTTCTAGCTTTCATAGTTTTTGTATAATATTAGGTCAAAGACCAAAATAGCATAAACGGTTTTATACAAGAAACGAATGCCAACCGACTTACAGAAATGAAATAATTCACAGCGAAGAACAGTATCACGGACTCCGGTATGTACAAATACAGGATTAAATATATTTAGTATTGTTGAAATTAGTTGGCAATTTTTCCAAATCACAAAAAAAAATATGCAGGTTTTTTATACATATCCTGACGTTCGCACGTGATACTGTTCTTTACCGTGAATTATTTAGTTTCTGTAAGTCAGGTGGTTTTCGTATCTTGTATAAAACCGTTTATGTAAGTTTTGGCTTTGAAACACCATTACACAAAAGCTACGAATGCTAGAAAAATTTCATTTCTGTAAAAAAATCGTAACGATTTACGTCTAGAAAACAAAGCATAAATTGTGTGATTATAAACATTATTTAAAAATTTAAAAGTTGGTGGTTAACTGTCCCGTAAAACAAATAAGTATCAAATATGTATAATTTTCGCTATAGAAAGCATATCTCAATTGAAATGTGAAAATTTTTTAAAAATCTTTTAGAAATTAAGTATTCATCTACTTAAAAAACGAACTGTTGATTCTTCGAAGAAAAATTAGTTTTCTAGATAATATAAAGCTAAATATTTTGTCAAGAGCTCGATTTAAGTATTGAGCTTGCCAGAGCACATTATCAGAGTATCAATAAATTATAGTCCGTTGCCCTTGCACCTTAAATAATAATGAAAATAATATATGCATGCTGTGATCTACTGACATGTTTGATAAAATCTCCCACCATGCATTCTTGGTAATGTGCTACTTGGTAATATTTGACAGAATAGTATTTTTTTTCTTTTTTTTTAGGTTGATGTGACTGAATTAATGAATGCTCATTGAGGAAGGGTCACACATAAGCTGAATAAATATTTTAACTTATGCTGAATAAATTTAAAACTCGAGAATTTTAACTAAGGGTGCCTCCTACCTGTGTTGTAGAGGCTCTGAAACGACTGAGATATGAGGTAAGCCTTGAAACGAAAAACAAACACCGCATCGCCACAACGATCCAAGCATTGAGCTAGCGTGCAAGATTCCCGCAGAACCGTTTTACTACGGGACTTTCAGCGACAACACTGTCTTTTCATCATACGCTACGAAAGGCAAAAGTGCTCTCTACAGGCCGATTTCATTCAAAGGCTCCAGAGGAGGAATAATCTTACATTAAAAATCACCGTCAAAATGCCAATTCAGCCATATTCGCACTAAAAAAATTCTTTTTGGAGGCGGAATTAGCATGCGGCAAATAAATATGCATGTGTAAGGGTACTTAAATGCTTTTCGTAGAATAACCGCATGACAGCAGATGAAATAGTTTTTAGTAAAACCAGGATTGTTAAAGACCTGCAAGCCTTTTCACGACCTTCGTAGGCACCGCCCTAAGTTCATGTGAGGTACATTTGTAAAGACACATTTTAAGCTTCAGTTTGTGAACCTAGTGTACAGATTCATACATATCAATTTGTTCTGCATTTTTTGCATTGCCTTGAAATGACGAGAATGTAAAGTAAACATGAGAAAATGTGAAGTAGTCACGTACAGGTGCACGTGGTCGGATGTGTGTGTGCGGAGGAATGGGGTGGAGAGAGGGAGGGAGTGTTTACTTCATAGTTAAAATATGAAATGCCAATGATATTAATATCTGTTGTGTCTTGCAGTTTCTCAGTTGTTATTCCATGAAGATGAAAAATATTCAGGAAAGATACTTGTACACCTTCTGCAAGAAACTAACAATGAATAGCAGCAGCATATTTCAGTTTAAAATAGGATGCCTCCAGAACGTTAATCGTTTTATAGTTCAATGGTAAAATTATAAAATTATATTTTGTATCGTACCAATTTAAAAATAACTGAATACATGCGAAGATCTCATTCGTCAAATTGACAGTCGTTCTTTTGGGAAGTGGCGGCCGTTACGCGGTGGCAGTTTGGCATTTTTTAATGAGAACATTGATTCAGCGCCATCGGTGAAGACACCGGGTACGATAATGAAAACTTAAAGATAACCAAGGACGGAACCTTCTAGACGCTCAATAAACTACTGTGAGAAGTCGTTGTGCACGATGGCATGGACCGAGCAACTGCGAGATGAATTCTACTCGGAGAGCGTATGTAGGTGATAGCAGGCATCGAGTGTTGGACGAGCTCGTAATTAAAATGTTCATTAGGAAATGCATAGTCGTAGTTGTTCTGTCTTGTAAGCAACAAAGTTTTACGTCTAGTCAAACTTGTGACGTTCTTGAGGCTACTACTTCGCATGATGTTGCAGTGATGGTGCCTTCAGCCGTAACGACGGGGAAGAACCTGCAAGAAAATCACTTAGTTGAAATTCTTGCTTATAAAATGCAATTGGCTGCATTCATGTTTACTAGGTCACGCAACTTCTTGAAAATTTGCCCCGAGAGTATGTGGCCGTTTCTTGTATGAACAACTATGATTGACTTAAAACTTAAAAATTACAAACTTATCTGTGGCTTCACAACAAAAAAAAAAAAATTCCTTCATTGGGCAGTGGAATATTCAGGAATTTTAAATTCATATTTGTAAGTAGTTAAGTAGGAGATTCTAAATTATATGTAAAATCTATAGATCATGTATCTATAAAAACACTTAAACATTTACATAATTTATGTATAAATCTTACTTTTCAATAGATATTTCCTTTCTTAGATAACTTTGCAAACTGTGGGATATTGTTTGTATTTAAATGATGTACAGGCACATAAAATTTATCCATAATTGTTTATTTAAAGTTATTAGTAGTAGATTTTAAACAGAAACTTGAGAAGTACGAAGCACAAAGCTTTGCTAAAGAGATATAAGGTTAAGAGTGCAAAAAAATGTATTTAACATGTATACGGCACCGTTTGTTTTAAATAACTAATTTTTTTATATTTCTTTTAAAAAAATGGAAGATATTGTATTATTGCCATATCTTATTTTGGAGCATTGTTTGAATAAAAATCATAAACAAATTGTCTGAAACTTTAAGTGATACGTTTTTATTTTTACAAAAACCAACTAAAATTACCATAAATTAACAATTAATAACTAACTTTGTATATTTCGTTCATTCTGTGTTCATAATTTCATAATGGTAGCAAATTTATAAATTTTTTTGTTTGCATAACATTACTTATCTGAAGAAATTTTTGAGAAATTTCATCAACCTGGGAACACATACCATTTACAAAGCTGACTTGACTTTTGCATATATCGTTCATTCTTTTAAAATATTTTAAAAACGGAGACAATTTTTTTTATATTTGTGATAGAAAGATCTCTGAGAAAAATGTTCCCCGGTATTATTAAACTCGGTATTTGCATATTACTTAGCAAGCTGAATTATCTTTAGTACATTTCGTGTATCATATTTCAAAATCAACATAATAATTTTATATTTCTAGGATACATAACCGGTTTTAAATTGCATGTTAATTTGTATATACTATGAGGAAAGTAGGCTTATTAGTTATGTTTGTAACTTCTTGTATATTATACTTTTCCTCTGTAAAATAATCACTACCTCAGTTTCTATTATCAAAGTTATTTCTGAAACACTTATATATATGTACATAAGTTTTAAAAACGCGGTTTAGTGAGATATATTATATAACTTAGCTTAGTTTACAGTAGGTTCACTATGTGGACATGTAAGAAGTAAAAAGTCACCAAATTTAACTTTCGTTGGCAATGTGTTAGAATATAATCAGTGTTGCATATTATCTTAGTGCCAGAATGACCACATAAGTAAAGATAATAACATTATTACATTGTAAGGAAATGAACTCCAAGAAATGAAACGAATAAAACCGGATATAAAATATACTACTCGAGTGAATCAATGAGAAAGTTAGAATTTACTGCATTTGAATGTATGAGATTTAATACATCAATAAATATATGTTTACATCGAGGTACACACACACACATTTTTTTCTCTTGCGTTTCATCTTCATCGTTGTATTTTAGATTCTTTTCTGAAATACAATTATCATAGATTTTACGGTAAACTACTGCGCAAACGATGCTTACACAAAATAAGTGAAATAAGACTCATACCACATTAAACTATCAGTGATATTTCAACTAAATCAGTACATAGTACGGCTATTAATTTTCAAACCTGTTGGTTAAAGTATTGATAAAGTTCTAAAAAGACTCGTGACCAGATTAATTTTTCCTGCATTTCACGATACAAGTTACACAATAGTTCCTATCATTAAAAATAATATCACAATGGAGTATGTTTAAAAAAAACTACATCAAATCATACACACCTATTGCACAACTATTTCAATGATAATATTAACAATAAGTGTTTCATGTAATATTACAAATTATTAGATAAAAAATTCTTCCCACTTTATCAAAGTCTACAAATAACTTCACTTCAGTATTTTTAAAAATAGTGTTAGAAAGTGAACATGCAAATAATTATTATTATTTTTTTTTTTTACATTTTTCACAGTAAAACATTGATACGCAGCTCTAGTCTTCTTATGGTCTTTACTGAAAAAACGTATAATATTTTCCGGTGATCAAATAATTTAACGTAGAAGTGTTTTTATTTTACACACGTGAGTACATTATTTGTAGAAAAATGCGTATCAAACGAAACAAATCCGTTTACATTTGTAAATTACCGAAAGTATAATTAATGAAAATTAAATTTACATGTAGGGATAAAATATTTTAATGTATACACTGAGAAAAATACAGACTGAAACACATAGGCCTATATCGATAAATTTTGGTTGTGTGAAACATTCAAACAGCTTTAATTAAGAGTTGACACCTAATAAAATTAAGGAATCAGCAAACACTATCTAGCACGACAAAGTTTCTCAAATTCATTCTTGCGTGAATTGTTAGTATACTTTCCGAAGGAAAATGTAGGCTTATGAGGTCACCTTCTTGTCCGTGTGTCTGTGTGTATGTACGTGTACCCATGTAGGTGTGTGTAGGTGGATATTTGCGTGTGTGGTTGTGTCCCCTAAAAACTTTTAAACAATGGACCGAATTTCATCAATATTTGTATACATATAGTACTGAGTGTTCTGACTTGAAGTTTATACGGGATGTTACTGAAGAATTCCGACAAACTCCGGCAGGCGATTCCTTATGAAAAATCAAGCACAAATCATATTTTGCCTTTTTCGCCTAAACATGATATTAAAGGAGTAACGAGTCTTCCAATATCAGAATTTGTAGTGGTTTTTCCCCAAAATATCGGAAACTAAATGACATTAAAAACAATATTTTCAGTTTTGCTTAATGCTGTTGTATTGTTCAAATCAACAGCAGATTCAACTTGATACCTTCCACCATTATGAAAATAATAGGGGTGGCTAACTTCTAATTGCATATAACTTTTTCACCGTCAGAATTTTCGAACATTTGAAGATGGTTAATTAAGAAATGAGACCTGTGTAACGAAAAAGTCCCTCTTGTTGCAACTGTTTAGGACATGCCGTTTGTGCTCAAACACTCTTGAATAATTTGCGCAGATATACAGAGCCTAGATCACAGCCTAGATCATAGGCAATCCTTCTAACATCCGTGTGATCTGTTAAGCGTACAGACTATGGTGGACATTCACTGTAAACATTAAGTACAATACTGTCAAAGTCGCATATCAGTTTGTTGCTAGCATTCTGCGTACATACCGTAGCAATTGTGAACTAAAATGGTAGGTCCCAGGCAGCTGAAACATGTGTATATGGTATTGTGTTCGTCACGCTGATAATAAGCCAAACACGAATAACTTTTCATGTGCAATACTTTTGCTTGGTCGTCCTGGACTCTTCCTCTTCACTCCTCCGGTTTCCTTAAGTCTCGTATACCACTGTCTGATTGTCGGATGTGATAATGGTGTGATTTTTCAATGTTCCTAGAAGTTCCGCTGGACCTAAGTATGAAATTTATTCTCTATAAACCTCTCCAAATACAGTTCCATCTGCTGAGGAGGCCATGTTTGTCACTGACTAGCTTGCACAAACAGATAACTAACAAAACATTAGGTGTGTGTGAACATTGTGGTACAAGCCGCTGTCTTTTCCCGTTTCAGAAATATAAGCTGTCAAAATTATAAAGACCTTTTTGGAACAGCCTATATTTTAATATAGAAGTTACTTAAGATCCAAGCTGTAACATTTTATAGATTTTTTTTATTTCACAGTAACGTTTCCTATACATCCCTTATATTTCATTACACAAGATGTAACAAATCCTACTTAAGTGTACCTTCCCTACATTATCTCATGCATAATTGTACGTGTTTTTGACATCGTTGAGCAAAAAATTCAAATTATACAATGTTGTGTTTTAGTGTTAACTTAAATAAGATGCGTTTAGTGAAACAGTTTTAATATTTACCTGACATCATGAAAATTTTATTTGCGCGCTAGATTACACGTAAGCCATTAAATATGTTGATATTTACCTCAGATAAAACAACCGGGATTTCATTTTATGACATTTTGGCCTGGTAGACAATCGTCAATATAATATGAAGAATATTCACTACAACTTCCCGGGATACAACGTAGCAAATAGGCCAGTGCAGAAAATGGTGTATACGTTGTAATGTAGCAAAGATTCGGGAGTAGCATGCCAACAAGGCCTCTAATACCTTTCACTCTCGGGTGCGTCTGATCTCAGGGCCAAAAGTTTGTTACATTCACAGCCAACGAACGTGGTGTGACAGATCCCGGAGGCTTGCACGAATACAAGGGATTCATTCTCGACAAGCCATTCAGAGATGGCACGAGACCTGAAGGAGACACAGTGGCTGAAGTGCAAGGAAGGAGATAAGATTAGGGTCGACGTGGAAAGTGACTTGAGAGGAACGTACGCCAAAGTGACGACAGTGAGAATAATTAGCGCCCTTGAGGCGACCTGGCCTCGCAGGCAGCTGCGTCTCTAGTGGCAGTGCAGGAGGAATCAGTAAACTAGGACATCCTCTGTCTACTGCGTGGGACGGTGTAGGGATGGGTAAGAGGATATTGCGGCGCTATATTCCACAGGAAGATAAACAAACACCATTTAATTAAACGTAATTCAAGAAGCCGTGCGGCTAGACAGGGATCGAGCAGTAGAATGAATCTCCTGTTCTATCTGGAGCATTTCGTTGGGATGCATGTCGGTTGAAAGCTTTTATTTCGTGGTTGCTGCTGAGCACATTGGTTTTAGAAAGTAAAAACTATTTCAGAAAAACGTTTTGTTGCCGCAGAACTTAACGTTCACAAAAGCTTACACAAAATAGGTTGATTATTAAAAATAATTTTTCAATTCATGTAGTTTTTTGGACGTGCTCCATTGCGATGCAAATGTCTGTCAAAGAAAACTACAGAAAATAGATAATCACAAAAAAGCAGATTATGTTTTAGTCAACAGGATTCATACACAACATAAAATTCAATAAATGGAATCGGGTCAAATACAACAAGGACAGCGAAATAAAAAGTGAGAAAGAAAAAAGAAAAAAACTAGAAGCCCCCAAACCAGACCACAAAATGGAGGCCTGCTTTGATAAAATGTAACGAGAATCAAAAATACTACACAACGAATAGACGAAGCAAAGCAGTAGTTTTCCAGACACGAACATAAAAACAAAAAAAGGACGAAACAGATAAAATTTAAGAAGAACAAAATACTACACAGCGACGAGAAGAAACAAAAGACAGCAGTTTAGCAGTTTTCTAGACACGAACAGAAAAGCTGTGATTCGGGAAATGGAATCTGATCCCGTCTTAAGGCAAAGACACACAGGGTCTGAGAACATGAGTGCGACTGATCTACTGTGTGTTTCGCCTCTTCGTTGTATCTTTAATTTTCGTGTTTCATTTACTGTATCTGCTAGTCATTTTTGTCAAAACCCGCCCCCATCGTGTGCGGTTGGCTTTAACGGCATTTCGTTTATTCTTATGTATTTCTTATGTTTTTATTTTTGGTTGTCCGTGTTGAATTTTACGCAATTCCATTTACGTTTTCCTATTCTCTGCAGTTTTATTTGACGTTCATCTGTTTCGCAATGAAGTATATAAAAAAACTACATTCAATCATGTACTCCCATTGCACAGCTCTTTTAGAGCTAAATTATTTTTGAATATTTATATCAACATATTAAAAAGTGCAAGTATTTGGTGAGATATTATTACTGTAAATATATAATTCAAAACATTTAGGTGCAAAAATAATAGAGTTAAATATTCAAATAATAAATTAACAATTAATAAAACAATATCATTATAGCAAACATTACACAAAAACGTATATGTACATATGTGTGTGTGCTCGTGTGTGTGTTAGTCTTGTGTCTATGTGTTTATACACACACATATAATGAAACACGTGAGAATTTCACATACTTACTGAAACAATAATTTTATATAAAATCTAATGTAAAAAATGAGCACAATCAGTAAATTATATGTACATAAATATTGTATAAAATTTTTCCTTGTACATAAAGCCCGCAATTGCGGGGGACAAACAAGGAGCGTAAACAATATATATAAATTCTAAGAAATTGAAACATTTAAAACTTTTCATTATGTGTCATTATTCTCACATTCCTATACACTGAGATTAACATATAATTCATACACTGATTGTGTAGTTTCACCAGTTGTCTAACAGCGTAGCAACAAATATATCGAACGTCTACAAGTGCAAGGTTGAGTTGCGTTTAAGGCAGTTATAACAATTTATAATAAAATATGTTCCAAATTTTTCAAAGATCAATATGCAGAAAACCTGAATTTGATACGTCCTAAAACATTTATTCATTCCATATAAGAAAATGTGTACATGTCACTTGTTTTTTGTTAATGTTATTTTATTTTTTACACATGTTCAATATCGAAAGGGACAATTGAGAACAAATATTCAATGCTAAAACAATTTGCAAAGACGTAACTATTAGCAAACATGAAGGTCAAGATTATTACATCACAAGACACTATCAATAGGTATACATACATAAGTGAACGTCCTAACGAACAAGTATGAATCCCATACATACTATATTACAAGCAAAATGTGAGAGTACGACATTGCAATATGATTTATAAATAATCTTTCGAAATGGATCATATATTTGCATACACACATATGGGATTATATTAGATATAAAATAATCCAAAATATAATTACACTATTGACGAACAATCTCAAGCAGTAGGTACATTGCTTCGATGATACCAATTAAAATACCAATTTGAACGCCAACTCTACCGTGTTTTTCCACATAGTACGAAGGCTAAAGCATCAAAACGCGTCAGCAAAACACGTAAGAAAAATTTCTAATATAGAGATAGTTGCAAACTTCCAATGACAAAAAGGTTCATTATTAAATCTCTAAAATATTTAACAGTTTAAACAATGGATTTCCTTATCCCTTACGGCTAGTATCGTCTCGTCCACGAGCTCCACTTTTCAATTTACAACTGTCAAAAGACAAACATATCTTGTGAGCCAAAAGGCAAAGAACCTGCTTCAAATTTAAATCATCAAAATCTAACACAAAGGTATTTAGAATAAATGTTAAACACGTGACAAACACTAACATGAAAATGTTTACCAGGCGGCGTCCGAAACCTTAGATAAATCTTAATTTATATTAATCTAGGCTCATGACGGCAGCCGCCTTATCGACACGGAGGAACTAGGTTCCCAACCTAATCACACAACAAAAGTTGGAGCTCGAGCACTTGCATGATACTTCCATGAAGACAGCAGAAAAGGCAGTGAAGTGCCTACACCTATACACATCGCTAAACGTGGCCAAGGTTCAACAACGCGCACGCGCAGGGAAGAGGAGAGGGGGAAAACCAAAGAACACATAGTCACAGAGAAGAAAAGAAAAAGCAAGCGAGCCGAGTCAGTAACGACATTGAGCAATCGGCATCGTAGTTCACATAAAGCACGTCCGCGCGCCACCGTTGAAAAGGGCGAGAAGACGGTGCAAAATTACGTAATTTTTTATTACTTATTTTCTGGTCAATTCCTTTTGCGCAACGACAGAAACGTGAGAATATTATATACGCATATAAAACAGAGATTGTTGACGTAGTTCCTTTGGCACTGCAGTGTACCATTTCGTAAACCAGAGTACACCACTGCAGCGATGTATACTGTTTACAAATGCCGGTTCGTTTAATATAATTCGTAAGTATCCCCCTTCAACAACTGATTTAGAACTACGTTTTTTTCTCGAATTTATAGACTTATAAATTAAATGTATGTTACTTAAATTTCTAAAATAAATATATTATAAATATCGATGGTTCTTTATTGGAATACAATTTCCGAAAACCACAAAACCTATTTTTACACATGTAAGTAATTGACTAAACTTAAACATATATAAAACGATGGAATTAAGTTGCCTTGCTAAAATATTAGATTTTAATGAACGGTGTATTACCGAAATACGAGAATGTTAAATTTTTATGATCATCATAATTTGTTTTAACTGTTCAAGCTGTATAGAATTATTATGTTATTTTATATAAATATTAGTAATTATTTTGTACTTTGATTACGATTATACATAGGTTAAATACATCTTTATTTATCACAAATAATTGTGCAATGTTTTCACAGTAATTCAGCGTATTACCATGAGTGTGAAATAAGCGTTCCTGTCGACTGCATTTTATAAAAGTAAAGAACTACTACAACACAAAATGAAAAATAATTAAATATGTCTAATTCTGACACGATCAGATATGTTTTTAGGTGTGTAAATAGTTACAGACTGTGAACTCATTTTGTTTGCAGGTATATTTCGGGTTAACTGTTCTGATAATGTCCAAGTCCATCCAAGACGAACACCTTTATTGGCAAGGAAACAACACTACTCCAGCCAGCCCAAGCTTCTTGGAGCCTCAGTACGTCTCTCATGGTGAGTTTCTAACGTCAATATTACACAATTGATTCATCACAAAACTAATCTGTTTAAATTCCTCGTCTTTAAATAAACGATCTCCTTCCTATTCATTTTCATGGAGATCGTGTCGGACGATGCCGTTCACGGTGGGTTTTCTCGGGGATCTCCCATTTCCACCGCCAATACCATTTCGGCGCTGCTCCGTACTAGCCTCACGTCACCCCTCACCAGCGCTTAAGATTTAGATGCTAAGTACTGACCAAAATATCTTACTTATACCTATTAATTTTTTGTGAATACTAGCTTCGTAGTCTAAATTGTAGCAGATTTAAAAACCGTAATATATATTTTATACGTATATATGTGTGAATATATATATATATATATATATATATATATATATATATATATATATATATATATATTCATATACATATACATACATATATACAAACACATATGGGTGATCTTATGTGACAAAAATTGGTTTAACAACATTTAACATTATTTTACAAAGGTAAAATCCTATAATTTCTTGCTACATGTAGACTTACAGACACAACTTAAACTTATATTAGAGTAAAAATATTATCTAACGCGTTTCTCACATATAGGATGTTATATCAGATCTGCTTAACATAATTTGAATTATTTGTATAATTCTTTTTTTTTTTTCTAGTAATTACGTTCAATATGTGTCATCTCTGGTAACTTAAACTCACTGTGTTGTTGGTGGAACGCACCTCTAACTTAAACTCAGGTTTAGCTCTTCATCGAGTTTTGTTAATCTCGCTTTGTGGCAAAGTTAAACTTCGTTGGTGAAACTGGCTCTGAGATTAGTTAAACTTGTCTGCACGATGGGTTGTGTAAGCTGAGTTGCCTTAATTGTGTCGGAAATACCCGAACACTTGTCGGAATTTGCCGAATGTGTGTTTGTGAATGATTTCATTTGGAAACTTTGTTACAACGTTCTTGAGGAGAATGGGGGAGTGTTTGCGTCATACTATCTAGGTGTTAGGGGGGGGGGGGG
>PNEQ01025788.1:0-18465 GCA_003012365.1 Medauroidea extradentata
TAATTCAGTTACAGTATGTAATTTGCGGTAATTTTAATATCTTGAATTGGGAATTAAATACTCTAATATGTACTAATACTTAAGCAGGAGCATGGCATCAGCCACATTTGTTTACATTAGAACCGGTAACAGGCTGAATTTTTTGAAAACAAAATGTATCTCTTTAAAAAGGGCTTATTTTGTGATTCAGTGTAATTTATTTTAATGAAACTTGTTTTTAATACATATTGAGTTTCATTAAATGCGGAGGTGTTAATTTTAAATGAAATTGAAAATGTCTGGTTACTGTGACATTAGTGAACTTCAGATGTAAGGGCAGTGTGGGGGGCCGTAGTAGAAATGTTGCAAATGAAACCTTAAACATTTGAATAAAAACTTGGCGTAGCGAATGTAATTTACTGCGGTCCTTGAAATATTAGTAGACAGTCCTTGAAAAGTCCTTGAATTTTAATTGTATGTTGCTGTAAGAACCCTGTGTTTAGTTCAGTGTCTGTCAAATGTGGTACAACCTTTATAGCATTTCTGAACAAACTACGATTGTATCTCCGTCTCGTAGTGTAAAACGGTTAAACAAGGTAGAGTCGTGTTAATAAATTGGTACATATTTGTGTCAACGTAAAAGACCTACCTAAATGGCTGGCTAATAGAGAATTCTTCAATGTAATTTTATATAAACTTTCCACTAATAAATGATGTCACAAATTTTCCACCAGTAAAATTATGTCGACAAACTTCTAACTCATAACTTGATAGGATCACTGCGTAGTTGCAGTGGTACAACGGAAACTGGCGAGCACGTCATACCTGACATCAGAGATGATGTGCGTGTCACACATCATGCTGTGGAAGCCTTGTTTAACATGTATCGCGCTTGGCTGAGGATCTGTCCTAGGATAATCCTCAGGTTAATGTGCGTGAAATCACATACGCCGACAGCTGCCCATGTCCAGCGCGGGGCAGGAGACACAGTATAAATAGTTCCCTCCCGCACACCAGTGTGACAACTGCGTTTCCTACTACAAGGGGTAGTTAGATACCGTATTCCTGCAACACTTCGAACTGAGACCTGCCCACTTCCTAAGTTTTCCTCCTTGCTACTATGCTAAATTATTATTGTTTGTTGGGTCTGCATGTTAACAAAAGATGTTGCGAGTTGCCTAGAATGTTCACAAGTAGTATAATACATTGTTATTGTTAGAATGACTTCCTCACTTGTCTTCTGTAGATAATATTGACGTCGCGGTCACCATCATTACTGTACTGACATTCTCCCAAGAATAAACTAGTTGCAGTAGTTGTCTTCAGCTTTTGCTTTGTAATCGTATCTGAAATGTTAATGTTTAGAAGGCGTTCTGCCGTAGTTGAGGTTGTTAACCTTAGTAAAATGTAATGTTACATGGTGTTTTTGTAGTTTGGAAAATATTTTATGACCCGAGGCATTCGCTTCAGAGTATGGCACATTTTACTGTATATATATTCTGATTAATACAAAGAATGCTATGCTTGTATTAAAGAGACAGGCAAATATAAATAGGCTGTTAAGAAAACAGCAACCAGGGTGTCAGAGGTACTCAGTTCACCCTCAACTGCCTATACCTCGTCTTACACAAAGAAATACTTTGTTCAGTTTTTGTACAAATTGTTTATTCCAGTAGTTCAACAGGAAGCTGTGTTTTAAAGTGATGCCATTCATAGAATTGAATTCATACTTGTTCACTTCTACACTAAAATCTTTCTCATCTTCACTGATGAACCGAGCGAGGTGGCGCAACTGTGATATTTTTGGAATCACGTTAGGGAGGACTTGGGGTGAATTATTGGCTATGACCATCCTGATTTTGGGTTTCCACAGTTTCCCGAGCTCACTCCGGGTGAATTCTGAGATGGTTGCTTAACAAAGGCCATGGCCGACTGCTCTCCCAGCTGCTGTCATTGTACCAAGTTGTGTCTCCGTCTATAATGACCTCTCTATCGACGAGACATAAAGCCTACTTACCTTATCTTCATTGTTGAAACAAATTAAAGGATATGATATCACAAATTTTGTATTGTTACGAGGCCTGTTGTATTTATTGTACACTGCAAATTTTGTTTATGCTATACGTGAAATATTATATGCAAGGCAGAACACCTTGGATTCGGAAGATAAACTTTAAAAATAGCAGGAAAATACTCCTTGAATATATTGTTTCTCTAGTGCATGTTTATCTCTGGACTCTGCACTTTTCCAAGCAGTCATTGGCGGCCCTGGCATTGTCTTTGTTTTTAACATAGCAAATTTTTTGTACTTCCTGTGCTATTTCCGATAAAAGTAACAGTTTCTTGTAGGATTTCAGGAAGCAAGTTCACTTCTTAAGCTATGTATGTATTAAACAATAATGAAGCAAAGATGGTGGCCAAGTCGGCAGTCGCAGAGTTAACAGTCTGGTTTTTTGGGATAAAATTAGTGTAACTTCAAGGTGTTATGGTGATTATTATAGCTGGGAAGTTGACAGCAACAATAACTTCAAGTTTAATCTTGTAATCGCAATCGCAACATCAAGCATATCAAGATGGGTGGTGAGAAAACAGATGATAGAGCATCAAATAATAGTACCGTGGTCAGCACAGCAAGCTTGCTCGTTATCATGGAGGAGTTGCGTGAAATAAAGGGTGGAATGGAAATAGCCCACCAAGAAAACTAAAAAATTCTGGAAATTAGAACTTTCCAGAAATCCATCGCAACTGACCTCGGAGACACATCAACTATCATGTAAAAACTCTCTGAAAAATCTCGTCCCACAAATTTTCAATTAAAAACATGAAAAACTGAGTGGCCACCGTAGAGGAAAAGAACCAGAAACATCAAGAAAAATATTATTCGACTAGAACAGCACACCAGGAAAAATAACGTAGAAATTACCAGCGTGCCTGAACATAAGTCTGAGAATGTGCTCCCGCTGCTGCATACAAGAGGCCAGAAAATTGGTCTAACTTTGGAGAAATTCAACATTGATGCCATCCACAGAGTTGCATGGATGAACAACGCCGTCGGAGAAAATAGACCTCGCTCTATCATAGTTTGTTTCGTCAGTCGGCAGAAAAGAGACAAATTCAAGGCTGCCTGCAAAGTGCTGTGTTTGAGTAGTGATCACTTGGGTCTGGGCGGGGATGAGCCAATCTTCGTAAACTACCATTTGTGTCCCTCTCAGAAATAACTCTCTTCAGACACCCGTAAATTAAAAAAACGAACTTGGAATGAAGTACTGTTGGACAAGGAACAGCAGTGTTTACTTACGGCGTAGCGACGGGGCCAAGGTCATTCACGTCACGTCCCATGATCAGCTGCTTAACCTTCGGAAATGAATTTCCTTACTTCATGTACGGTAGTTTCGGCATCAAAATAGTGTTAAGACCAATTTTCTTAAAAAAAATTAGGTTTACAGTTAACCTTTACACTCTTGTTTTTTTTATATATAGTAATTGTTTTTGTGCACCATCAAACATGTGTTTGAAATCATTCACTTTCAAAGTATCTATGTTCTCAACTTACGGCAATAACACTGAGCAGCCTACAAGGTAATTTATTTATAGTTTTTTTGTGGCGATAACTTTGACCTGTTTAGGCCTAACATGTGTGTAACCTGTATGTTCTGTGCTAGTGGTGAGTATTATCTCCATATCTCAAATTATGCATGCTTGCAACACAAGACCTGTTCTTCCTTTAGCATAATACATCTTGTTTACCTCGCTTCTCTGAGAACTGACCATACCCCAACATATCCTACCTCAAGAATTTTAGTACCCTCGCTTGCGGTTGACAACATAGCCGCACCACACTTGTAACACACCTATCAGTGTATACTACCAAAATGTCAGGGAACTATGCACTAAGTCAAGTACATTACGTATATGATAACATACTTCTAAATAATTATGATGTAATTATGTCTAACTGTAACATGGCTTAAACCATTCATCTTAAATGCTGAGCTACGACAGGCCCTCCACAGCTGGAGTAGTCGTGATTGCTGTAAATAAATCCCTGATTAACTTTGTTGACTTAGAACATAAATGTGTCCTCATATTTGGTATTAAAAACCAAACCAGTAAAAGAAATAAGTATTTTTCTGGGATTGGCGTATATTCCCCCAAATTCTGTGTTACAAAAATTTGAGTTACATTTTATTATAATATAATCATTTCTTAACCATCCAAAGTTCAAAAACATGGAAATGATCATTCTTGGGGACTATAACGCCAGTAACATTTTGTGAGATCGCGAACTAATTGACACGGTACCAGTAGCATTGAATAGTTGCATTGCACACTGCCCGGCTAACAATATCTCCTTGTTTAACATGCGCCAGTGCAACTCTCCAATACATAGCCTACAACAAAATCCTTGACCTTGTATTGACTAATGTCTCAGGAAATGTTCTATTGTGACAAGAGAACCTGATAATTTAGTACCGGAAGATTCGTACCACCCATCTTTACTAATTTAGGTAAGAGAACATGAACAATTAACTATGGACATGTGCCTCCAAACAAAATACAGTAATTAACACAATCTTAGCTTCTATAGAATGTGACAACATAGTTGAAGACGATGTCGATAAATATTTTGATAACTTTTACGATATACTCCAAGCTATAATAGCACAGTTTGTATTGGTAACTCCAATGAAATGCAGTAGGTATCCACACTGGTTCTCAAAAGACCTAATATATGTACTTATTGAGGGTTAAGCACAAGTACAGAATAAAATATAAAATCTACAAAAATCAACTTGGCCAAATCCTTTTCTCACATTATCGCAAACTTGCAAAATCTGCACTTTCTAGATGTCACAAAGAGCATTTGCCCCAAAAAAAATGGAATATTGTAAAACAGTAAAACTTTCTGGCATTATATAACACAAGGAGGAACTCGCACGGGTAGCCTAAAACATGTCATACAATGAAAAAATTACAGATATTGAAACCACGATTGGGGAAATGTTTTCAGATTACTTTAACTCGGTTTTTAACCCAAGTTCACCTCCTGTAAGCCAACACAAATTGGAAGACATAACTAATGAGTCACTTTCTAAAATAACCATTAACAAGGACATTTATGAAGCCATGCTAAAGCTAGATGCAAAAAAATCTGCTGGTCCAGACACAATACCTCCTTGTTCAATCAAACAATGTGCGGCTCAGATCACTGTACCTTTATGTAACCTTTTCAATAAATTACTTTGCACGGGCATATTTCCACAAACGTGGAAACTTGCCAATGTAATGCCAATACACAAAGGTGGGGATAACATATCAGTTACCATCTATCGCCCAATTTATAATCTAGATTGCTCTGCTAAGGCCTTTGAAAAATTAGTTTATCCACACATTCTGCACTTTATCAAGCCATACCTCCCTACCGAACAGCACAGGTTCATGCTGGGTAAATCTACCAGTACTAACCTCTTACCGTTCGTCACCAACATCCTCACTGTCTTCACAAATCACAAACAAGTTGATGCAGTGTACACAGGTTTTTCAAAGGCTTTTGACAAAGTTGGCAGTGAACTTCTGTACGCCAAACTAAGCAGCTTTGGTCTGACTGGTTCGCTCCTGCTATGGCTTAAGTCATGTGTAACTGATAGACACCAGCAAGTTATTATAAATGAACACTCCCGGGGTACCACAAGCTTTTCACGTCCTCTATTATTCACCATTTTTACTGCAGAAATCTTCCATACGCTGATGATCTCAAAATCTACAGGCAATTCAATTCACTCCAGAACTGTTTAGCATTACAATCAGATCTGATTATTTTGACATACTGGTGCATGCACAATAAAATAACATTCAACACAGATAAATGTAACGTAATCACGTTCAGTCGATGCAAGACTCCTTTACGACTACGTAATTAACAGTAATGTGTTAACCAGAAACTCTGAAGTGAACGACTTGGGTACACTTCTCGACCAAACACTTAGCTTCTAGAGTCACATCCCCATTTGTATTCTAATTCCTTGTTGCTATTTTTCAGTGACTACCCTTTCCACAAATACCTTCTCCTTTCATTCATATCATAGAAGGTAATCTTGGTGTAAATTGTAATGTAATTATATCTCATGACATGTTATGTATTACTTTGTAGTAATATTTTTCTTATTTTTTCGGTATATCACTATTGTATTTCGAGGCAAACTGTAATTGGTTTTCATTTTTCTTAAACTTTTGCCTGCCCTTCTTAAATAAATAAATTACAAACAAGGCCTATAAGGCCCTAGGCTTCATAACAAGAAACACTGCAAACTTCAGAAACCCTAACAGAACTGTATGCTGTTCTTACACCAGTCCTTTGTTATATACATCCTTGAATACAACTGCATTATCTGGAATCCATACTATACGTATCTCATAAATAAACTAGAAAGCATTCAGAGCCAATTCATCAAAATTATGAGGTATAGGGGCACAGAGTTATCCTGTCCGTCTTTGTACACCAGGCATATTCTGTTGTCCTTGATGTTCCTCTGAAAGCTCCTCAGAGGTAAATATGAATGTGACAACCTCACTCGGTTGATACAACTTGTGATTCCTATAACTGTAAACTTGTCACACAACACCTTCCACACTAACATTTGTCACTCAAGACTATGAGCTTTTCAGTACACTCACTAGTTTGTGTAGAATACCTAGGTACTCTTCTCAGATATTTTAACAAGAAATTTCCTTCATATTCTGAATCCTGGGTGTTCTCCCTTAAATGTGAGATAATGCATGGTAACATTTTATTAAAAATTATATAACAGTTATTTTAAAAAATGTGATGTGGCAAGAAATGTAGCTAGACCCACTGTCTTAAAAGATATAACTTAAGTATTTATTTTCAATTGTTCATGTATGAATGTGGCCAAGTTTTATTCCTTTCTACAAAATTTTTTATAAATAATAATAATAATAATAAAAGTACTGTATCTAATTGATATTAAAACAATTTCCTGTGATAACTTTGCTGATATTTTCTGGCATGTGTTTTTGTTCCAGTTTGGCATTTCAGTTGTCGATGCATCTGTGGGGGGCCTGGGAGGTTGTCCGTATGCGCTGAACGCAACTGGGAACTTATCTACTGAAGATCTCGTCTTCATGCTCGATGGGATGGACGTGAAGACAGGTTTGGACCTGAATCAACTTATAGAAGCTGGGGTGTTTATTAACAAGTGCCTGAATAGGGGCAACAAGTCTAGAGTTGGGGAGGCATACATGTCGAAACAGAGCTCGAGATCTTGCTAGATCCCGCTGATCTTTTTACTCATCTCACATCTGGATATTTTTGTTATGAAGTTGGCAGCATGACGTAATATTTATGTAATTATTTAGTGTTTATTTCTGTGTATTAGGGAACATTAATTAAATTACAGTAGAGCCCCATTCTTACACCCTCAGGTTATATACTTTCCTGCATTTTACATTAATTTTTCTAGGTCCCTTGAGAAGTGTAAAAAAAAAGTTGTTACACTGTATTATTCACACTAAGTTTCTGAATTGAATTGCAGGAAAATAATTTTAATTAGTAGAAGCTTTTGTTTCGAAACATTTACTGTTGTGAAGGTTTGTGCCAGTTCTAAATTAAGTAAGTCCAATGTTCATCTTTCCAACAACAATAATTTCAAGTCTAGTAGTTGATAAACCTCATAAAATTAATCTTCTCCCCCTCCCCGAGCCTTTTTTTTTCCAGGACATGTAATTTTTTCTCCATATGAAGATGTGCTCACAAACTTTAATGTGTGAAAGGTGTGTGGCTTGTACATGAAATATTGTATGACTCATGCTACCAAGTCTTGGCTGGATGTGTGAACATGGTTGCTTATAATATAAGCATTGTGGCCTTTCTCTTGCCTTTCTTACGTTTTCATAATTGACTTAGATGTGTTTGGATAGGATGGTTGTGGTATCCTCCACTTGTGTATCATTATGTGAATGTCATCTCTGAAGAATACATTATACTGTAGCTGTATTTTGTACTGTATATAAGTGGTAATAATTTTCTTTATTTTATGTATAGACAGTTATCTACTGTATTTCATGTACAAAAAATATTCCAAGTGTTTGTCTCTATAATACAATGTATGTAATGTTACAAGAAAAATATATATTTTTATTATTGTATATATTTAATGGATTTTTTTTAACTCCTCTGTTATATCATTAATAATTGGAAGGAATTATTATACCGTATTTACTCGTGTATAGCCCCCCTTCGTGTATAGCCCCACCCCCCAATTTTTAATACTAGATTTAAGAAAAATAAATATTTCTTGTATAACCCCACCCCTGATTTTTTACTAGTAAAGATGCATCAGAAGCAAGGTGCAATGGTAGAATATGTGCCGATATATTTACAAATAAATCGTGTGTCAATATCAATTCATACCGTAAATGCAAACGTGAGTTTAACGACGTGCGCGGCAAATGCCGAGCGGTAGAAAGCTGACTTGGCAACAGCGCGCTGTAGTGGCAGGCTGGCTGAGAGCACGCACGTAGCTTTGTGCTGTGTAGACAGTCAGTCGCCACGTTACTCGCCAGCCACGCACACTGCGGGGCCGGTCTTGCCGGCTTGTCGCTTGTTTCCGTAAATAAACAAACGGGGCCGGTCTTGCCGCTTGTTGATTTCGTAAATAAACAAGCGGGGCCGGTCTTGCCGCTTGTTGATTTCGAAAACAAAGAAAAAAGGCCTATTGAAATTCTGTTCAACATCAATTAAAAACACCTTTTTTTTATATATAAGATTTGTTTCGTGTATAGCCCCACCCCTCAATCGAAACGTAAATTTTAGGTTAAAAATGGGTGGGGCTATACACGAGTAAATACCTTAACTGTATTGCATAAGATCATGCTTGTTGTCGGGAATAAAACTGTCGACAACTTTGCCATGCAGTGCACTGAATCGCACGTCAATAATCTGCCTGCTGCCCTTCTGTTCTGAGACTTGGAAGTGATGGAGTCTCCTCCCTCGTCCAGTACTCGTGGTGTCTGCTGAAGATTTCACACAGCTGTTATTCACCTCGTGCAGCTTGGCTAGGAGCTTATACACAGTGTAACCACTGTATGTTGATGCCAAACATTGTGGGAATATGTTACTAACTTCAATACAAATAACTTCATATGAACTTAGGTTTGGAAGGTATTTGTTCCTGTGTTACAAAGCTATTGGTAAATTAATAACAGCAAAACATGCATATGCTAATCATAAAGGAGCAGATAAGCATACAAAGTATGGGTGAAAGGTCATGAAGCAGGAGACAGGAGTGGAGTCGCCACAAAGCTTGTCTTGATACTGTATTGTGTGCGTGCCACATGTGTATTGTAGCAGTCATTTTCAGTGTCTTCTCCCCCCTCCCCAAGCTGCAGTCTATTGATTGATAGTAACCACTTACAGTATATTATTGCTGCATCCTAATAAACTCACTTTTTAGTAATCTTTTTACTTGTGATATTTTTCCTTCCCCTCCTCCACAAAAAAAGGAAATTTTGATTTTTTTTTTACGGGGATACAGGAATACTCTCGTAGTAGCCGACATAGTTGCAAGGCATCAACTGTGTAATAAGTAGTGTTACTTACAAATTGGGACTAGGTATGCTGTGGGATGGAGGTCTTCGATAAAATAAATAAACCTAACCTAATTTATTTACAACTATCTACACCAAAATAATCTCAGTATGTTGCTGATGATTAATTACTATTAAATAAAACATCAAACAACACAATGTAATTACTACTTACATAGAAATTAAATTATAAAATGTAAATACTGATAAAATCACAGTCCTCTATACATACAAGTTCTCTGTACACGAAATGTTTTTTTTACCATATACAAAAAGACCCACTGTCCTAACTAAGAGCACACAGACAGTCCTCTTGAGGCCCCAAAACTCCCTCGTCGCAGACAATCTCGCTGAACGCTCCTGAATTCCTCTCGCAACCAGTCACCATCACACCAGACACCTGCTGGCCAAAAACTCTCTTGCCTCTGCCGCAGCTTTCTTTTATATCCTTGGTCTAAAGTCTAGAATTCTCGCAAGTCTCTATCTCAAAGCTCCTAGAAGGAGGTTGTATCTCGGTTAAGCACAGTTCCGCAGGAGAGAGTACACACAGGAATATTCTAGATCTAGACCATGATATCTGCAAACATTAGAGTCATTTACTAAACCTGCAGGTGACCACCGCCACTCGTCGCAAAAAGGTAACGTGAACAGCACAATGCACGTCAAGATTCCTTTATTCTTGCCACTGCTATATCAGCTTACACTGCTCGCGTGGGAGGCAGAGAGAGAATGTTTCTCACCACCTGGTTCCACCATTACTACACTTCCTTTTCTTTTCTCTACCCCCTCCACACCTATTTTTTGCTGTAACTGTCGCTGATAATACCATATTTGTTTTGTTTGCCGTGGTAGGAAAGTTCGTGGGTGGGCGGCGGAAGCAATATGAGAAGTTAATTTAGACGTCTCGTGATAACCATCTTTCCAAGGAAAGGAATAAAAAAGGAGAGGGAAAGCAAGGTAGGGTGGTGGTTGGGGCCCTACAGTCCTCTGCTTGTAGCCACCCCCTGCCACATTCCTGAGCCTTTCTTTCTTCTCAGACAGTAAATGAAATGGCAAGCTTGCGCTGCTGTCATGGCAGTTGTCTCGTTTGGAAGAGGGTGGGGCAGGGAGGGGGGTTGGATCATGCTGGAAGCAGCTGACAGGACACAGCACAGTAAGAGTGGGGAAGGGGGAGTGTTGTCCAGGCGCATGTGAGCCGGCTGCAGGCTGCTTGTGACCTTGGCAGGCTATCTATAGATAGCTGCGGACATGACAAGCCACCCCTCCCTACCCTCGACCTCTGCATCCTCTCCGCCCGTCACACTCTAGCCACTGTGAGTCATCTTTCCTCTCTCTTTTCTTTGTTAGCCACATTTCCTTCCCTCCTCCGCCCTAGCAAATCCATCATAGCCTCCCTCACGCTGCTTTACGATATTTACTCCCATGATATTTTACATTCTAGCAAGGCACACAAATTTTTGTCTCTGGAACTTGTTGCAAAAATCGTGGTGCGCATTCATTATACAAGAGGGCGCACTATACAAAAGTATATACGGTATTTTGTTATATGCAGCAGTCAGAGAATAGGAAAACATATTTTCTTTCTCTCACCTCTGCCAGCTAGACAATCTCTCATTAGCCTAAGAGAAAAATCAGCCTCTGAATTTATTAACTGTTTGTTCCCACCATAGAAAATACAGATGTCTACAGTTTGAATTTTGCTAGTATGTATTTCCTGTTGACGACACTAGTAACCAATCTCACACAATGACAAACTGCAGTAGTTTCCAGTACTTTTTTTTTCCTGCTATATTTGCCTGCATGTACTGTACGCATGTTTCTGTTACAAATTTAATCTAGATTTATGTTGTAACTGGGAAATAGTAAATGGTTTTAGGACCAAAGCTCACAAGACCTGTTTTGATGTTGGGAGCACATCCCCAAAATGTATACATGTATGAGACCTGTGTTTGGAATCCTGTGCAGCAGTCGTCTTGAGGTCACAGTATGGTTGCATGGTTTTTCTGCATGAATAACTTGCCCTCCTTCCTCCCTCCCTCCTATTTTAACAATTTTTGATGTGGGACAAGTTAATTTGTGACCAAAAAAAAAATTGGTTGCAGTTTTATTTATTGATAGTTCAACAAAATTCAATAATTGCAACAGCACACAGTTCTAACTGATACTAAATGCTGCCAATTAGGATGCGAGGCCTGTGTCAAACGTTTTGTCGTGGTGCAAGTGTTCGCCCAGGTTAAGTCTTACCTCAGTAATGCAATTCGCATCAGTTTGCCAACAAACAAACAAACAAAAAAAATTAAATTTGCCTGAAAAGGATTATAGCTACATACTGTTAACACGTGCTAAGAGCCCACATTATTTTTCTTTACACTGACAAAAGTGGACTTCACTACCGCCCCTTCTACCGTCAAATACGCCCTCTAGGCTTCACAGCCCCCTTCCAACCTTCTTACCTGTCTTGCACTTCCACGTTCTACTGCCATGACGCCCCAATTGTTATCACTTAAGCCAGCCAGCTCTCTGCTGTCATAAATCTACAACAGACTCTCTTCCTGGGTGGACACTCTGACGTACTCCAATGTGGTGAAATGATACGACGAGATCCTAGTCAATGGTCAACTGATGTTTATAATGAAATGATTTTGTCACACAGTTGCTGACAAAAGTAATCAACAGTTTACCACAGAAAAACCAAATTATGTCCGTTAGTTTATTTACTAATATAACAGACAGAGGTACAAGTACTCACAGTTGATACTTGTAAATGGGTACACACACGCTAAGGGACGACACACATTTTTGCACGGAAGCGCGGGGGCACAATATCTTGCCAGTGCTGTGTTGCAACGTTGCAGCAAACTAGCTTGCTGACCTAGGATGCATGCCTTCTCGAGCCTGAACTTTGACCTGCCAGATGAATCACATCCAAGATGATGCAAACTCATCAGCAAAGATAAATTTTCAAAATCATAAACAAAATAAAATACAAGAAAGATAATTTAGAAAAGATGCTTAAAATTTAATTCTCTTTCAAATGAGTTCAAACCTGATAATAAATAAATAAAACTGAACAGTCCAGTAAAATTTACTTCATTACTTCGAAACTCTCACTAGCAGTTAAATTAAAATTTTCCTTAAACTTTTATTTTCTTGACTAGTATCCCCAATTGGTATGTTGGATACTGCCATATAAATCCTTGATTCGTCTCACATTTAATTAACTTGGAGCAATTAAATTGTTAAAAAAAAAAATTTTAATCAAGTACGTAAAAAATTGAAATCTACACAATAAAAACCAAAGTATGGGCTACATGCCAGTGCATGTCACAGGATTGTTTTTCTATTATACTCTTACAGGTGTATACAGTCCTCTTGTGACACTAAACCAACGGCACTGAGCAACTTACAATATATTAAAATACTTAAATATTTCAAATGTTTCTGATATTTTTTCAATTTAGTTTCAAACTGCTTACACAACAGCGTCATGTCAGTGGTCTGACCGCTTGGCCAAGGGTCCTCTCATATACATACTGTGGAAGACAGCGGCATGTCTCAGGTGTTCTTCACGAGGTGCCAACCTGCCTCCGAGCAGAGAACTCATCATGTCAGTTGTGAGGGTTTTATAATAGAGGGAGGGGATGTCAGACCCGCTGTCTCTCTTCTTTGAAGATCTAACTTAGAAGTATTTATTAAAAACTCTCGCTCACATTGTCCTTTCAGGCCAACTTTATAGTATTGTAAAAATGCTTGAAAATTTTTTACATGTTATCAACATTTGTTAACAAGAAAAGTTATGAATTTTATAAACTTGTTAATAACTTTGTCACCAACACTGTTGATAACAATATTTTCCTGACCTATTCTACAAAGGATGTACAAATGTTACTAGCAATGTTAATACAACTGAATGCAAAATTCTCAAATCCTCGTACAGTACTTTCGTGTACTACAACGAGAGTGTCCTGGCACGTGTACAAGGATCCTGGTACATCTAACACACCTGCATTGTTGTCATCAACAATGCTATTTAACATCTGTTCATTATTCTTACAACTTTGTTAGTAGCACAAAGCTATCAACATTGCTATTAAACAGTATACCACAGCTTCGAATTTCTTAATAACAGTTTTGTATCTAACATTTTATAATTAACATTGTTACTGTAATTTTTTTTATGTAAATTGGGCTCAAGTCTAATAAAAATACTACCACTGGTCACAGTATATACTTATTTATCCGTAAATAAGCTTAAACCATCCGTCGAGAAACAAAAAAGAAATCATTAAAATTTGTTGAAAACTTTGGCTGTGGGAGTGACAGACAAACATGCGCGGCCGAGCGACGCTATGTTGCGTAACAAGCGCACGCCTAGATCCTCAACCTGGCGGCTGGTGAGTGAACAGCATCTAGGACCCAGTCACCACAGTGCTGCTGTGGACAGTGCAGGAACTAATTCACAGATAGTGCTTCGTATCTCCATTAGAATGTACTGCAGTGCAGTGTGCTCTATTAATTAATTCTATTACCGATAGAATGCAATGGTGTCCGGCATGATTATTTTCTGTCGCATCCTGTGATAAAATCAGCGAATTTATAAAAAATACGTAATATTGTTTATACAGACTTTTTCCACAAATTTATTACTGTAAACATAAATAAATTTGTTTATCCGATGCTAAAAAATCACTCGAGTGTAAAGTATTTTTAGCTAGAGATCACGAGCGCTGGTGTCTAAAAGCTACAATGGTTGCCGTTAATGCATACTTCATTATTATTTTAACGTTGTCTCGCAAACATTTAATTCAGTTTTCATTGCATTTATTTTCCATGGGAATTTCCTAAATTTTGTTGGTGGAGTGGGCTGGAGAGAGACAGACAGATTTACAGCATGGTGGTGTTACATCATAACTTATGAGTTGATGGCGCACGGGCAGCCTTACTTACCGTGCACACGCTTGCCAAGCATCCCACCGAAATTTTTTTGTGGCTTATCTGTTGAAGGTAAACACATTTTTTTATTGTTTTGAGCTAACAGACTTAATCGAAATTACCTTAAATTCCGACGAAACATGCCTGATAAATTTACTTTTAAGGAGCGGCGAAAAAATATGAAGTTGGAATTAACGAAAGATCTATAATTTTCATGTCCCGTGGCATTTTCGTTAAAACAGCGTTCTAATGTATCAACAAACCACAACACATGTGTTATATTGCTTAATGTCTTGTCACTTATCTCGCATCAAATACAAATTTGTAATTCTTACCTGTATCACCTTTCTAACATACTATATCACTTCCTCACCTCACAACTTGCTCTGATAAACTAATGGATGCTCTGTGGTCGGTGTAAAATATAATTATAGGCCTATTTCCAGAAATTAATACATTGTGTCAGTCACAAACTGCTTTGTTTTATCCCCAATTACATTCAAAATATTTTAAATAAGTTACTTTATTTTCAATTTTTGTACAAAAATATACAGTTAAAAGAACTCATGTTTGTAACACAGAGTATTTTGGTTCAGTGTTGTGGTGGTCGTCTAACTTAGTCCACGACATCGTCATCTGCCAACGGAAGACACTGGGGGAAAAAAACGCAGCAATTAATTTCCACAAAAAAGCTCACCAATCTTCAATGATTTATTGAGAAGTGCTAGTGATGTTTGCGGACAATTATAATGTATTGTGCTCCTGTATCCTCAATTATAATACCAGAACACAGCATCAACGCCACAATTAAGTTGGAAGCACTGAAATGTGCACATATATTACAGCAGTTTCATGTGAGCCCAGGATATCTAGCATATGTACAGAACACTGTAGTACTTAGTACCTCCTGTAAATATCAAGTAACACAACATGGTGAAGAAACAATTTATTCAATTACAGCTATCCGGAAATCATATCACAATATTGCTTCCTTAAAACAAAAAGTATTGCTGTACATAGAATTAAATTTTTATTTCATACAATTTGTATAAGGTTCTATAAACAGTACCTGCAAATGTGTAAAAATACAATACCGTAAAATGGGGTGAATAGGAACAGTAGGGTGAATAGGAACGAAATTTCAAACCAATTTTTCACCAACAACTCATCAGTAAAACGTGTTTTTTTTTATGACACTATCGTTTACGTACAAATATAACAACCGTTTCTCTAAACGGAAGTTTTCTATTAAAAATTTGGCTGTAAACTTTCGTTCCTATTCACCCCTTTTTATGGTACAATAAAGAAAATAAAAATTAAACAAAACTAGCAACAAATAAAATTGATAAAAAACAGTATAAATTATTACACTAGACACCCGATTTTACGAATACTCACGGTTCCTCTCATCGCATTCGTAAAATCGCTACCTTCGTAAATTTGATAGTGGCTTATTTGCCCCCCCCCCCCCCGCGGACATAACAGAAAATTTTGAAATTGCATTTTTTCTGCAAAGTGTCTCTAGGCCCCGACTTCCGTAGCGTTTTGCGGGAAATTAATTAACGTAATAATGTAAACATAAATTGATATCAGTGGCCAGACGTCACACTGCTGAGCGGTAGATATGACCGACCCTTGTCCCCAAAAAATGAGAAAATCGAGATTCAGAGTGTCTTCTCTCGAGCGAATAGACCGACTTCCGTAGTATTTAACGGAAAAATAACGCAAGTGATAGTTGAAATATCAATTTCTATCAGTAGGCAGACGTCTTACGATCAAAAGAACACCGCTAAACAGTAGATACGATCGATCGTTGTCCTAAAAAAAAGAAAAAACCGAGCTGTCGAGTGCCTTCTCACGAGCGAATAGCCCGATTTGCTTAGCGTTTAATGGAAAAAAAAAAAGTACGCATTCCTTACTAGTAAAATGCCCTTGTAAATTATTCACCAAAGAAAGAAGGAATAAGCGGATGTATTTATTCATTGCGCAGTTTTATATAACTTAACGTAAAAACATTCCTTTGACGCTGTAGTTGAATTGTACGAGAACGTAGATACTAGTAGCGTGCAGAGCGGACAGATAGCGCAACTGTACGAACGTTCACAAGATGGAGGATAGATAGCGGCACCGTAGCATATACCGACGTTGTTCCAAAAACGCCATTTTGTGACGTTCTTACCTAAAATCGTCGAGAATTACATGTACAAGTGATTGAAAATAATCACTTTCACAATAAGTATATGTGGTAAAAATAAATTAGGAGTTCCGTGATTACGTAATACACGAACGTCTATTTATTTTCCGTTCGACATACCCGGAGACAAATGTTTCTACACTTGTATAATAGGTAGCGCTATTATCGTGCTAACTTGTGAAACGCACGTTTTACGACACGCAGTAACGCATTGTTTAAGCAAATTATGCGCCAAGTTAATTGTTTTAATTACGTATGGTGTTAACGCAATAAAGAAAAATATCACGCTATTATTTACAGAGTTCGTGTAAGAAAGTAAACTCATTCGGCGCGAGACGAGAGAGATATAAGAGGTCGTGAAACAGCCTAGAAGGAGGCTGTACTATAGTTAAATGAGCATATGCACATGCGCTGGAACTTTGTGTCTATAGTATGACCTCAATATAGATCCTAATACATCGTAGTTGGAGACAGGCCGGCCGGCTTGGCACAGGCGGCGCCGCCATGCGGTTTTCAAACTGTCACTGCCGCATTTTTTAACGGATTTTCGCTATTTTTGTTTTATTTTTAATATTGTAACTTACCAAGTAATAACTGCAACTCTACCATTCATATTTTAATGGCGTGAATTAGATACAGTATGTTTTATTCATTGTCAATGTAATTCCTTACAATTTTTTTTGTCATATAATTTTGTTATTTTTTGAGGGTTCCTGAGATTGTATTCGTAGAATCGCTACCTTCGTTAAATCCAGGGTTCGTAAAATCGGGGGTGTAGTGTATAAGTTGAGTATGACTGCGCACATTCAGATGCAGCAGCACTCGACTGTTGTGTAAAAGCCTGATATAAACAGAGAACTGTTACCAGACAAGTACACTGCAGTCAGACACTGTCTGCGAGCTATACATTCATCTACTGCAGGCAGAATGCAACAATAACATGAAAATACACCTTCTAAGAATGTTGAACAAATTGAACACAACAGAACAATAGACTGTTTGGTTAACAGGCTCAAGCAAACATACATAAACTACCTTATACAGTAGAGCACCCCTCAACCGGAATCATCGGGGGGAGGTCTATTCCGGTTAAGGGAAGTTGTGGAAGGCAGGCAAAGGAAAAATCCATTACGTGCAACACATATTAACTTTTATGGCCAAAGCTATAAATATTTCCAACAGATATAAAACCATACAACAAAAACATACAGATCAACATACGTACTGTTTTTAAAACATGCCGGGACCGTACCGGGTCGTAAAACTCCGGACCAGTTGAATGACCATTCAAGCAAGCTGGCGGACGGAAGGCGCGTGTTTCTTATCACTGTGAGTGGGTGCGTGCGTGTGTGAAGACTCCTGAGAAGAGGGGAGGTAATGGGACTACAGCTGCGGTGTTGTTTTACTTCTGCGTTGACACGCTAGTGATTCACACTTCCTGGAAAGTATATAGTCACTGCCATGCACAGTTAACATTTTACATTCACAAGAATAACACTTTATAAATTATAACATATTGTTTACAAACATAAATTTGGAGAAATACTGTTATGTAAATGTATAGGTGATTCGGAATAAAGTGAACACTCAAAAAAGCCCTGATTAATTTCTATTTCCTGCCAGTTTATATCTTTCCGCCGATGTAAACACAAATAATGCCACGTGCTTTTATTTACATAGGGTCGTGCAATGTTTACAACTACATTAAACTGCTCCGATAAATTTTAGCTACAATATCTACTCATTAAATGCAC
>PNEQ01025794.1:6152-24196 GCA_003012365.1 Medauroidea extradentata
TCCAGTTCGACTTTGGTCTTCTTCAACATAGCGTCGAACGAAAAGCCCGGCGCACTGATGTAGCGGACGCAGTCCAAGCCGTATGTCTTGAGGCACAATGACCTAAAGTTCTCGAAAACATCAGAGAGGAGAAGCACATCTGTCTTGAGGTATACATCACTGTATTCCCCAAGAGTCTGGCAGTTGAACTTTGACCACAACTTCTGTGCATGTACGTAGTCTGTGTCAGTAATGTTAGAGTCTGTCAGCAGGTTATAAAAGTCTTCTTTGACAGGTAGCTGAGGCTCATCAAGTTTTTCCCAATCAGTTATATAATCATAGGGAAACTCTCCCTTTCTGGTTACAAGCTCAAGGTTATCCGGGGCAAAGAACTTGCTTGTGTTCTTATACTCTGATGCGGGGAGGTTCTCGACGAGGGTGGCAAGACTAGAAGACATAAATCTGAAAGTGTCTATGAACTGTAGTGTGAATCTTTCACCCAGAGACTTTGTGAATGTTATGAGTTTTTCTTCTGTGTTGGGTATAATGAAGATATCATTGTCATCATAGGCCAACTGCTTGATGATAAAGTGCTCATCATCGGATAAATTGTGGAACAGTACAGGTAACCTCTTTGGGCGACGACCGAGTTTGTTGCATTCATTGCATGCCGGCCCCAGATACTTTCCTGTAAAATGACAGTGGTCGTAGACTTTGTGGTTCATCTTTGTGAAGGACTCATTACAATAGCAGCATTCCTCAGCAGATAAATGATACAGCAATTCCAGGTTGGTCAGAGGTTTCATGGGCTCACTAACATCATAAATATCTTTCACCTTCTTCCCAATATCTACAATGGTCTGCATGAAATGTTTGTCGGCATTTTCCCCTCTGTATAGTATGGGTTCTGTAGGCAGACTTGCAGTTTTCGTGGCAGGAATAACATCATTGTCTATTTGCACATATATTGAGTAACTGTAGGGTACATGGTGCTGGTAGGCGTAGGTGTAGGATTTCTCCGGGTCTGGCTGGCAGGTACTGACATTTTCAAGCATGGTTTCAAAGTCACCATACACGACAATAGGAAGCTTGTCGGCGTTATGGTAATTCTTGAACTTCATGGTTGGTCGCCGCCCGTTTTTCTCAGTTGCAGGCATTTCCACACGAACTGGAGCATGAGGCTTGCAGTTTCTTTACATGCTCTTCTAGGCACTGTTTCCCTGAAAGTCCAGATATACGAGGTATGTCATGGTAAAATGTGAGACATCTTTTACATACATGTATTGTACCTTTATGAGCAGTGACCTGTGGACGAACAAGGCTAGAAAAGTTTGCAATGTACATGTAATGCTTGTTCTCTTCATTGGAAATGAGGAGCAGGTCGAAATGTTGAGCCATTTCTTCAGTGCATACACGCACAGGCACTATTTTGTCATCATCATTCAGTGTATACACATTAACACTTACATCTATATTATTCTTCTCAAAAATCTTGATGTCATGTACTGGTGTCGGGTATTCTAGGCCATCAAAATTAAATTTCTTCTCCAAGTCGTGGTAACGCTCATTGACACACTAAAGACTATATCCCTCCACGAATCTTGCAAGAATAGCCCACTTGAAGCATTCGTTGTCCTCTTCATTCTTCGGATTAATTATGGACTTGGTGTTTTTGATACTGGTCGGTAAATCAACATAACTCGAGGCACGCAGTGGGTCGAGCTTGTTGGTACGGAGCTGAAGGTGTTTCACTGCAGTTAAATGTTGTTCAGGTAACTGCAGATATCCTTGGACTGACCTGAACTGTTCTCGGTGATGTACGTTTTCATGGTTCCTCTAAATGCACTCTCTGCTATCCTGAACCCTCCATCTGAAGATGCCCCAGCTCCCATCACGGCTCTTGGACGGGTTGGTGCAGGCTTCCGAGTAGATGGTCCAACACATCGTCTCTTCGGAGGCGGAGCAGGTCCGTTGCACTTCACAGCATGAGTACGTAAGTTGTCTTGTCGGGTGAAGTCCTTTCCACACTTGGTGCATGTGATTGTCTTCTTCTCCAAATTAAAGTTGCAGGTTTCTTCATGACGATGTGCATGATGTGTGTGAGCAAACTCAGTGTTGCAGAATTTGCAATGAAGAGATGCAGGCTGAGTAACATTCCCATTGCAAGAACGAAGGTGACGTTCCATACTGTCTTTGCGAGGGATGGAGACTCCGCACTTCTCACAAACCTGGAGCTCTTCCCTGAAAGGGTTGAGGTGGCAATTGCGCTCATGGCGTAAACCATTGCGACGAACAGTAAACACCTTACCACAGAATCCACACTGGAGCGACGAAGGAGGGACAATGGCTGAAGCAGCAACACTCTCATATCGAATTTAAAAAAACTAAGAAATAAAGGAAAAGACTGAAGAGAAAATAACTATAAAATCCCAAACTATAACCTAACTATAAAAATACTAAAGAATACACTTAACCTATAAACCTAACTATAAAAATACTGAAGAATTGACTATGAACCTAACTATAAAAATACTAAAGAATAAACCTAACCTATAAACCTAACTATAAAAATACTGAAGAATTAACTATGAACCTAACTATGAAAACTTGTAGCAAAGCACGAAGCTGCGAAGCACTCGATGAACAATCGACGAACGATGAACAAAGACTGAGAAAACCAGGCCTCGCAACACCTCTTATGAGTATGTGGTGGTGGTGGTTGGGGAGGGGGTGGGTGTGGTGGAGGGGGTAAAACAGGCCACTCCATATATGGTCATGTTTGGGAATCCTGTGTTTCTATTGGTTGGCGAAAACACTTGGTCTCCCGATTTCCTGGGAAAACCCTATACTGGCACTGACCAGTAAAAGTAAAAGGTTTGAACAGGTCTACTGGCCCTACCTTGTGGTGCAACCAAGGCGATTTTATCACTAACTACACCGTGAAGTCATCGAAGGAAGTGACTGTGTCCATTACAGGTCTGCACAGGCCCGTAGCACCTGGGCAGTAATTTCCCACAGATGAGTAAGGTATTGCGTCGTGAGAGCAGGTCTGAGCAGGTCCTCCTCTGCTCCTCCCCTCCTCCTCCACTCCTCCCCTCCTCCTCCGCTCCTCCTCTTATCACCAGAGTATTACAACACCATTCTCGGCCTCGTCGCGCTAATGAGGTCTGGAGATAAGGTCTCGCACCAGTGAATCATGTCTCGTGACGCACTTGGCAAGGCAGGCCAGATGCATGTTATGACATCACATGTTTCAAGTCGTGTCGCACAAGCCTTGTTCAACCCACTAATATTTAACTTTCACAAGAGTTCATATACACTCGTACTTTATCTCGTAAGTAGTACGAACTGGTGATTTCAGACACACAACTACAAACACACATTATTTTTGGTTAACCATTAAAACCCTTGTCTTGTAAGTAGTATCAGTAATTTTCAAAAATTTTGTTAACTATCAACTCTGTTTATGTTTAAGGAAGTATTACTAAATTACTAGGAAATAAAAGTCATGGAAATTCATTTTAATGTGTTTATTTTTTTTTCTCCATATATACACATACATACATCACACCAACATTTTTCATCATATACAAGAGTCCAACCACATATTACCACAAGAAAATATTTACATAAATCATGAATCTTCGAGTACTTTTAAAATGTCTTTGAGTATTGCATGTACATGTTTCCGTACCAAGGTAGCAAGGTAGTCTTCTCCTACAACAGGGCACATAAATGTAGAATCACCAACAACGTCCTGTCCTTCCATGGTTGCCTGGGCTCCAACATCGTAACTTAGAATTTGGTCACCATCTGCAGCATCGTCACAGGAAGTAGAGGCAGCTTCAGTCTCGGAGAGGTCGGGCGACAGTAGTCTCTGCATAGTTAATTGCTTTTCCAGTAGTGCATGAGCTACAACGTCTTCATTGGAGGCAGGTAACTGTGTACTGCTCCGCATGTTGAACACAGCACATTTACCTTCAGGGCAGCAGCCAATCACTTGCTGACAATGTTCCCAACTCGTAGGATAATGTGCACACAGCCAATGTTCGCCCAAGTTGCACTCTTCAGTGTATTCGCAGTAGTTGCCTTCACTGTCCCAGTAGGAATACTCCACACACTGATCTCCAGGCTTTACGTACTCGTAGTGCTCGGCAGGAGAGAAGCGCTGCATGTTGTCACGTTGATGGTCTACAGAGAACTGAGTATCTTCACAAAATGGCGGTTGTGGCGGAGCAGTGGCGGAGTGGTGGTGGTGGTGGTGGTGGAGGTGTGGTAGAGCGGTGGTGGAGGTGTGGTGGAGCGGTGTGGTGGAGGGGGGTACTGGGGTTTTATCTTCTACATGGAAAACTTGTCAGAGTGTCCCATATTCTTGTACACATACGACTGAAATGACACTTGATGTAGCAGAACAAACTTCCAGAAATTTCTGCTTCGTTTTCACTTGCAGACTCGTCATTACATGATGCCTCCTCCATCTTGGCTGATAATTAAGTATTGTCTTCACCGGCATATATTAATATATCCCTTCAAAATATTTGCTGGTGAGAAATTAATATCTTGCAACAGTTTTTCTCTATACACAGGACACAGGTGAGAAGCACAACCTGCCGTAAGGCATTGGGTATGTGTAGATGTTATTGCACTTATGTTATGTTGCAGTCCATCACATTTATCAACAACAACACACTCTGGTGTCTCAACCCATGATTTCATTTGGTCCAGAGTCAGTGGCAGTGGCAAGAATGGTTTGCATAGATGAACTGGGCAGTTAACACCTTCACACGCAAAACAAGCTACAACATTGCTAGTAGTATGTGGTGAGAAGGGGTTGAACGTTACACGAAAATGGTTGCCATCTCTACACATTTCAAAATAAGTTCTGTTCAGAAATTCTCCGCTCCACTCTTCACTTAAAATTGAATTTCATAAATTACACACTGTTTGCTGGTGATCACGTAGGCATAGTTATCCACCCAGGGTTCGAACATGGGGCGAGGTATAGCTTCCTCCTTGGTGGAGTCAGGCCGTAGTACTGGTTTGTAGTCTTCAGAGTCTTCAAAAATGTCATTGCATGCTTCGTAACTAAAGTATTCATAAATGTCATTGCACTCTTTGTCACTAAAATTTATATGACTGTAGTTGGGATCTTCTATCATTTCTCTACGTTTCTTGTAAGCCTCGTGTTTGATACGTGAAAACAGAAAACTTTCAGTTCCATGGTCCCTGTACATGATGATGGATTAACAAGTTGACTATGATGACGAATACACTTCGCACATCAGAGGCGTGCATGGAGACGTCCACCGAACTTTCCCTTTGTTCAATATGGCAGTGTGGGTACAGCCACTGCACCGTTCCACCCAGCGAATAACTTGTTCATCACGTCTTAGTACGTAGGAGATACAACTCTCACTTTTGTAGCGAGTGATGATCTCACCTTTAGCTCGATTAATAAGCTCCTCAGTTGTGGATGGTAGCTGGCTATCTGGACGGAGATGGAAATCTGGGCAGTCTACAAACTTGCAGGGAATAGGCGTCACACTGAACACATCTTCGTCGTTGACCCACAGAAAGTGTTCAAGTCCATTGCAGAATTCGAGACGCTTTGGATGACCAACAGGCATGTAGTGCACACGGCGAAAACCAACTTCCGCCTCGATGTAGTCGTGGAACTCTTCTGGTCGAAATCTAGTGTCCATTGTTCAGCAGGGTCTGCACACTCTAACATAGTAACTTGACCAAGCAGTAACTGTGCGGTCCCCCCGTCCGGGGGCCTGCTATATACTATCTACTCTGACGTCACTCTAGCTCACGTCACTGGGGTTCCCAAACACCACAGCCGTAGCAGTAGCACGTTCAGGCGGGAGCAGGTCAGGTCCCGCTCACAAGACTTGCAGCCGTGTTCAAGCCGGCCGAACTTTGCTTTCAAGTAGCGAAGCGACGGGCACTCGTACGTAGTTTGCAAGTCGATAATATTAACATTTTCATTGCAATAAATACTTAGCCATTTTTTCTGCTCCACCCCGGCAACAAAGACAACTTCTTCATCACCTATAATTTCAGTTAATACGTCTTTAATTTTCTCATAATCCTTATATCCATCTTCCCAGTATAGTCCATGGTAATTTTTTGTAAGCCAACTATTGGTGCGTTTACTTTTCTTATCCAACAATTTCCAGTGAAATGGTGGCAGGAAGCTATGCATTGTCACTTTTCCATCCTGGTAGGCTATTGCAACCTCTTTAAGAATAAATCCGAGTTGTGACTGGAAGCCCTGGATGCTTGCGTACATGTTGACGTCCAAGATCGAACTGAGCTTAAGTTAGTATTTTCACCACTTTATCCCTTGCGTTGTAGGTTGCTAAACGGTCATGGATAATGAGAGCATAGGCCTGTGTGCCGGCAGGTATATTCTCCGCTGCAGTCATTTCAATACGACAATCAATTACTCCTGTGTTTATACGATCGTCTTGTTTACTTAAGTCAAATACAAGGAGCGGGGCACTGTTCATAAACTCATCAGGTCCGAGTGTGGTCGAAGCTTCGTGTCCATAGTGTGATTTCTGGAAATCTGCAAACATTTGGTATGCCAACATGAAAGAACCATTACTGAAATTAGCGTTCAAATCCACGTATGGAAAACTTTCAGAGTTCAAATAAACTCTGGCATTCTTTATATTGATGTGATCAAACTTTGAGCGATCTGCACTTGTAGTATTCTGTCTTTCGGTCTGGAATGCTAGAATTATGTAACGTGGTTTTTCTGTTGCAAATGATGATTTAACATTTGACGCCGTCCCAAGCCCTAGGCCTGGGAAGTTAAGCCCGTCCTGACCATGTGACAGGGTTTCCTCGGTGTGCTCCGGACCCCCCCCTTACCACTAACTACAACAGTGCCGGTTAGTGCTGTGTCGTGTGCCAGCGACACGTGTGTGTGTGTTTGAATTGCCTCCTCCATGTGACGTCACAACACCCCACCACCACCAACCTCACCGCCCACCACAAAGTACTTCACGTAATCAGAAACTAAAATAAACAAACTGAGGACTGAGCTACGGCCAGCAATTCAACCTGCCTTCAGCACGAGCCATTGTAATATTAAGTCTTGTTTAGTTTTATTCAGCCACGTGGTCACACAATTCAGGGTCAGTGTTTTGTTGTATGTCAATTTTAAAGGAATGTTAATTAAGTAATTTGTCATCACCAGTAATTCTTATTATTTTTTATATGTCTCACCACCACTTAACTTGTACTTGTATTCACCTAAATTTCATCATCACTAGTGTAGCGGTACTTTAACGTACTTGCCGGCTAGGAGCATGCTCGAAACCATCGTGGCAGCCCAGTTCATCGTAAGTCGGCCACGAGGTAGGACGTGTGTCCCGGAGAGGGCTCTCAACTTTGTTTTCACTGATAGTAGCTGCAATAGTAATATATATTTCTAATCATCTTTTTCGCCCTCTTCGTTTACCTCGTGTTTTTAGCTCGTGCGCTTAACGCCTATGCTCTTCAACTTAATTTCTCCGCCTGCGTGTCCGGGCCGAGGAATATACATTTACGGCAGTCGGCCGCCTCCGACATAGTGTAACAGGACTCTACTGCAGAGACTCAACTTTAGTGTGTGCTAATTTAAATTGAACCGGCCTGCGCACCGACTTAAAAGCCGTTTAACCGAGAGAGCATGTGTATTTTTCATTGTGTGCGTGACCACGTGGCGACCACTGTAACGTGCTACCTGTGTGTTTGCTAATAAAACACCGCTAACCAAGAAAGTCTGTTGTTAATTATTTAGTAACGTGTCAGAGCTGACTATCATTCTAGTCCTAGGGCAAGGGGTTGTGTGAGTGACCCGAAGAACCCACATGGTGAGTTAGCTAGTTTTCTCTGAGTGCTTCCACGTTGTAGCCATCAACCACAGCATCATCCACCACTGCAGGAAGGAGAGGACCGCCAGCCGAACAAACCACGCCCTGAACCGTCAACACACCGTCCTAGCCGGACAAACTGCTAGGTGGCGCCCATTTCGCAATCCAGCACCATCTCCGCTTCATCTTACGCCTTCCACACATTTAATAATCAGTCAACTTCCTCTCCAACCTAACTGAGCGGTGACAAATGGTGCCCAACGCTTTGGCGGGATTTTAAGCCAAAAATCTTGCTGCAACGAGGTCTACAGCACACTGAGAGACAACGCTACGCCACGTGGTTGGGACTTCCAGAGCAGCCATTTTCCTTGCCGGCCGCACCTGTGACGTCAGCGCGCCCTCCCTCCAGCCAGCATCGACCGGCCACGCGCCAGCCAGCCAGCCGGCCAACAACAACAACCACGTCAGCCACCACCTGCGGGCCGCGCACGTGCGCGCTAACACGAGGTACGTTAGAACCGACGATGTGGTGTGACCGGTGCCTGCGACCACGGGCCACGGACTTGATGGGCGACGTGGATCCCGCACAGTGTTGTCAATGCACGCCTACAAAACGTGTTGCCCCACGTGTGAAAACAGAGACCCTACTGGACTTGTTTACCCAAAGTCAAATCAAGTGCGACTCTCCCAAGTGCGACGCACTGGGGAAAGAAACGGCCACGTGCGTGTCATGTAACATCAGACGCCACCACCGGTGTGTGAATGCCCAAGAACTGACGACGTTCGCGGAAGGAGTGTTTGCGTGTGGTAGGTGTGTCAACCAGAGTCACCGCGACCACACACCGCCGCCGGGAAACAGTTTCGCGCCGAACGCGACGCCCGCGCACACCTCGTGGTCGGGTCGGAACGACGCGATACCAGAATGGGCCACGGGATTGCACTCCGGCCACGTGCAAATGGTCCCAGGACTCTCGTCAGCTTTGCCCAAATTGTAAACCGCGCCCGTCGCGCCGGTTCCCTATGTGCAAGTGCCAGAGTACACCGGACACCCGTGTGAGGACTTTGAACAGTTCGTGTTTCAGTGCGAACAACGTCTGTCTAGGTACCGAGTACCACTAGAGGAGTGGGTAGAATGTGTGGCCGATAACTTGCGGGGCGCAGCAGGAGAGTGGTGGAGCCTGTGGGGCCGCTGTGACACGACATGGACGGAGCTAGTGGCAGCCCTACGTCACCGGTTCAGCGCCGCCGAGGCCATCACCAGCTGTCAGGCACAGTTCTACGGAGAACGGCAATTACAGCTGTTCAGGAGAATCCACCCAGGTGTACCACCAGAGGCAGCACTGAGTCACATCATCACCAAGTTACGTCCTGAAATCCAACCGTTCTTGGCACCAGTGAACGGTGAAAGTGTCGAAGGCTACGTCAGGAGAGCCGTCATCGCAGAACGGGCCGTCAACCAGCTGACAAAGCCCCCCCCCGCAGCAGTGTAAGGCCAGATGCCGGACCACCACCACACACACGCCGGGCGGAGGACTAGCTCCCACCGCGCCGTCATAGGGCAGAGCCCACCATATCGGCCGCACCACGTCGGGCGATTGAGGCCCCGCCAGATGACAACCACCAACAGCGGGAGAGGTCGACGCGGCCACCCCAGTGCCACACGTTCCCTATCCCGATATTTCACTGGCACGTCGATTGTCCTGTGAGGGGACGACACAAACCGCCGGCGGGAAACGCGGAATAGGGGGAGACCTACCTGACGTCGGCCTCCTTGAAGTCGCTGAAACCATCTACCCGACCTTGACGGACCAATGCCCATACCTGGGGACCATCACGACCAGCGTTGACGAGCTACTCCGCATTCCCGTGGAGGTCAACCGGCGACCTGCAGCAGACGTCGTGGACACCGCGGCGAGCCACACCTTCGTGAGCCCGAATTCATCGACCCGGAGGACATCCGGCCTCGGGTCGGGACCATCCAGTTGGCTACGAACACCAGCACGGGAAGGACCTTGGGCACCACCGTCCTGGCCGTCACAGTCAGGGACCTGACCTCGCACACCGAGGCCCTGGTGGTGGAGGGACTACGGGACCAGGTCATCCTGGGTCAACCTTGGCTGCGGGAACAGGAGGCAGTCATCGAGGTAGCTCACCGCCGCCTCCACGTCGGGGCAGGAGAGAGACGTACGGTGTACGCCGTCAACCAACCACCCGAACCCAGCGCAGAACCAGGTTAGCTTGGCCGAATTCCAACACGAGGTCCCGCAGGAGTTCCAACAGGCGGTCCAACGGATCCTGACAGAGCGAGCCCACCTCCCTCCCACTAAGATAAGCATCACAATACAAGTCAAGTTTTGTGTTAATTGAATGAGTGTGCATTTGGAAGGGTGGATTTTCCCAACTTGTTACAGGAATACAAAGCTTGATAGTAAATTTTTGGAAAAAATATATAAAATACTAGATTTTGTCTTCATTACCTAGCAGTTGTCGTTACTGAGTAAATAAATTTGACACATCTAAAATTATATTGTGTTGCTGTTTTTATAGCTATATTTGAACATATAAGCCACCACGCGGTAAAATAAACATTAAATTATTAAGAAATGCTCATCTACTTTGTCGTAAACATTTTCAGCTTGTTTGTGTATATTATGATATGGGCTAGTGATTTTAATATGCCTGAACTGTACATTTACAATTGTTTTTCAATAAATGCTTTAAAATTTATCTCCCTCGATTGTGAAATTAATGTGTTATTTTTTTTTTTTTTTTAGACGAAAAACAATGTGAGATTATTGTTCATCCAAGTAGGCCTATGTTGTGGAACCGAGAGACACTGAACCACTGATTTCAAGGCAAGAGTTGTAGCTCTAAGGTTGTTTTTTGTTTTGTGTTCAGGAAAAATGTCTGTACATTACTGTTGTTGATGTGTGTGACGTCTTCAAAAATTTACAGTAAACAGATAACCTAATACTGTATAGGTATTGTGTGTGGTTTTTCAAGACAAACTTTCTCATCTGCTTTCCACCAATCCAAAAGGTCAGAAATGTGAATTCCTCTGACACTATAAGATCTTAGAATTTTAACACTGTTCATCCCATTACACTGCCAATTTATGTTATCAAGAGTTGTAGTAAAAAAAACTGAGTTTGAGTAAAGTTTCTTAAGTGATTGTTACGGAAAACTGCCTCATCATAGTTACGATAGCCTACGTGAATAGTAAAGAATGCAAAAAAAAATTTAATTCAAATTTGTGTGTCTGAACTTGGGTTGCTTACTGTATTCTTAAGAAATGTGTAACAGGCACACACTTTGTATAGGTGTGAAAAAGTAGATAATTGCAGTGTTCCAATGAAAGTAGTGTCCAAAATAATTTAAATATGCACATTCAGCTATCTAACAAGCATCATTGCCAAGTGTGTAGTGCAGTAGTCAAAAGTCTGACCTAGATTTATGAGGCATATGTATTCTTGCTCACTTGTAATGCTTGTGCTACTGTGTTACGGAATAGGTTCTGTTATCCTTCAGTTTGAATTACAATGTAAACTGTTCATGGGCTATGTGTGCATGTTGATTAAAATAAATTTAACTCATTTTCAAACCATTCAGTTCAATAATCCTAACACGCAAGTTAATGCCTACAAATTTAAAAAAAAACTGTTGAAATGATTAATTTCATTGATGCATTCAGTGGTCCACTGTAACGTTCTTCTCATATAAATGTTGTTTCCTAGTTGACACCCACTGGAACACATACAGTACCTAGTATTACTGCACACATCTTGTGAGTACAACTGTCTATCTGGTGAGTGTAGGTATGGTAATTTTTTCAGATTGTGACGGTCGCAAAATAACAGGTAAGTGCAATACTGCTCCAAGGGAAAATTTAAAACTTGAGATCAATGTTTGGCACATTTTTTTAATAATTACAATTTGTTGCAGATTTCAGAGTTTCAACTTTGTACCTTCCATACACGTAGTTGAAAAGTTAATGTAAGAACTTATATTTTTGCAGCTTTGTAGAGAATTGTAGTGTGTGCAGAGGAAAACTGAGTAGGGTAAACAGTCTATTCTTTGGAAGTATTTGATGTATTGGAATTGACTGGTTGAGTTGGTAACAGTGAACAGACAATATATGAAGACTGCCATGCCAAAACGTTGTAAGTGCCACAAACGGGTGAAACTGTTTTCCTGCATTCATAGGTTGTAAGTACCATTCTTTTTAATGTGATAAATATTTGTGCATGTAGTTGCGCTCCAAGTGACAAAAGATGTAATGTGCATCTCAAAACGTTGTAAGTGCCAGGTGCAAGTGTAACCTCTATGCTGTTGCTAGTGTGGCTTGTGTAATCTGTGTGTTTTGACAGTGTGTTGTTTTCATTGTTTATAGAAGCGTTGTTGTTATTCTGCTCGCGAATATTGTCTTGTAATGGTGAATAGTAATAACGAAAGTTGTAATAAACGAAAGAGTGAAAAGTGGACGAAAAATATACGCAAGAAGAAGCGGAATTCTGGAGAAGTATACGTTTCTGCAGGGAAAAGCAATGTTGTTGTTCCATGCCGGGAAAAGCCTGCAGAGGTATGTTTTATAAGCAAAGGTACATCATAAACAAGTAACAGAAGCGGCATGGCACGAGATTTATCGTACTCGTTTATTCCTTGGGTTGTCATATCATAGCAGCTTGTTTACTCCATGTGGATGTTTGTTTATGCTGAAAATGTATTAATTTAATAATCTGCGAGTAAATTATAGACACATAAGAAATGTCACAGTTTCGTCAGTAAAAAATAACAAATTACTGTTCAGTGTTTATAATAATACCTAACAATAATACGTTGCTTGCAAACAGACTTACGCTTACGCTAGCAATACATGGTACTAAAAACCAATGTTTAAGATTCCACATGGCTTTGTTTACATTCATGTACGTCCTAAGAGCTGGTACGATTGCATTAGTGATACAATTCCCTTTGTCGCTTCTAGTGCATTACTGTTTAATTCTGTTGCAAAGTTGCAAGACATCGTTGAACCTAATGGCGGTGTCGGAATTCTCATACTAAGTGCTCTTAGCTGGCTTGATGCCCCATAAAAGTGCATCTAGGACACAACAATAAAATGGCGCTGTCCGAATTCACAGTAAGGGCACGAATGCACCCTAGAATATCTCTTTCACGTGCTCATTGTCTTTTCACATATCTGACAACAGAAGTTTCGACACAAAAGAAGAAGTTAATATTGTGGTCTGATAATTGCTTGCAATGTTCCTAACTCTGCTGTCAAAAGGGATATTTTCAGAGATAATACACAACTTCCCAGTTAAGCCCATAATTTCTTGGACTGCGATCGAGATTTTGCAGTCATAGAGAGACGCAAGAAACGATGCACAGCATTCACGTTAATGGACATTGTTAACATCGTTGCTGAATCGGCTATAGTAAATCCATTCATGGTGATTGTTATGACAGAGTTAATTGATTTCAAGACATTAGCTAAGGCCAAACTGTCTACTGCGAAATTGAAAATATCATCTGCCTCTCAAATCAAACGTTCTTCTGAAAGGTTTGGTGATGTTCTCTTAGCAACAAGTCACAGTGGAATTGCTGTGTGGTCGGATCCTGTCAACATCCTGAAACCTGGTGTTACATCAACAGATTTTTGAAACTTCCCATTGGTGGCATCTAGAACTAGAACTGGCCTGCCTGACAACAAGAAACAAGACATCAGGAACATGCTGAACTATTGTTACTGGGTATGCAAGGGAGTTCTTAGAAGATATTCTTAATGGACACACTGAAGTCGTGCCCGAAACCCAGTGAGAGTGCAAGAGAACTGTGAACTAACAATGTTTTGTAACATATCCGTGTTTTATTTTTTGATACACATTCTTGGCATAATTTTGTCAGCTACTGAAAACATACATTCTAGGTATAATGCTGCACCATCCTATTTTGTAAACGAGTGTTTACCATTGCTTTATGTATTTTGCCTTAGGTATTAACTCATTTTTCATTTTTCTCATTACTTTATTTTTTTTATAAATGGCACTTACGTTTTGTCATGGCACAAGACACAATACGTTAGTAATATGCTGGACTGTGTTAATGGCTTCAGATTATTGACAACCCTTCACGTATGCCCTGAAGTCACACCAGAAACCCAGTTACAATGTATGATTAACTAGTGGACTTACAACGTTTTGGAACAGTTTTATATAATAATTTTGTCATTAGATGTAAATTGGTAACATACAGTAACCATACTACCAGTCATTATTGCTCCAATGTATATACATGTATATAAGTGGTTCCCATTGTTTTATACATATTGAAATTTGTGTTAGTCACTATTTTCTTTCTCCTGAACATTTTACTCAATGGCACTTACAACGTTTTGGCATGGCAGTCTTCATATGTACCTACGGTTGTGCTGCAAAGTGGGCACTGAACTGTGAGATAAAGGAAAAATTGTACTGTAAATAGGGTGAATAGAAACAACTTCAGAGCAAAATGTTAGGCCATGAAAAGAACTTAAAATGTTGCAAAATTTTATTTGTGAAAAAAGTGTAAGCTAGGAACTTGTTTTTAATTTTGTTCCTATTCACCCAGTTTTACGGTACTACATTATGGTAAAGCCAATGCTTGAACATGTGGCAGCAGAGTGTGATCTGTACGTGGAAGTGTAGGTGCAAAGAAGCTCAGAAAAATATTGAATGGTATGTAGTGGAGTACGCAGGGGCAGGGTAGAGAAGAAGGTAACTATACACTATCGGTAATGATCAAGGAACTGAAATGAACTAAATAACAGTTGAGGATGTAAACAGTTAGCAGGTTTGCTAAAGGATCTGGTTCATGCAGTTGATGATAAGAAGCAGGTGTATGCCTGCTTCATACAATTCGAGAAGGCCTTTGACAAAGTTCCCCATGGAATCTTGTTGAGAAAAGTGTCATTACTGCTGGATGACAAGTGGGTGGTTGACTGGATTGAGGACTTTCTCAGGGAACCCTCTGCTATCTACCAGGATTGTAGATAAAATAAGACTGTTTGCAGATGACTGTGTACTATATACAGAGGTGGGCATTGGAAACAACTTGCAGGAGGATATTGATAGGTTGTGGTCTTTGAGGAGAACAGAATGAAGGTTAATGTGTGTAAAACCAAGTTGGTGAGGTTTACTAGGAAGAGAATGGTGAGTAGAGAGGTATACAGATGGGATGGGTAGAGGTAGCCACAGAATATATCGGTATCTAGTGGTGGTTGTACAGGCTGATATAAGGTGGACAGAGTGGTTAAGAAGTGATTTAGGACTGCTCAGGAGGGTGTTAAGGGGGGTTAGTGATGAGCTGATGGGAAAGACATATTACACAATAGTCTGTCCAGTATTGAAATATGCTGCCACAGAGTACGTAGAGGTACAGGAGCTAGAGAAGGGCATTGAGGTGGGTGATGAATAAATGGAAGAGGCAGGGTCAGTCTGGTGAGGAGGAAAGGAACTTTAGGCCTAGGGTGATAAACGGGGAGGGAAGATGGTGTAGTTTGGCATGAACTAAGGAAAAATGCAGAAAAAGTAGAAAATTCAGAAGGTGTGAAGAACGGAGAGGGGTTGACAGTCAATGCTGATGAGGGAGTGGAATGCACTGCGGGAAGAGTTTGTGGCTGTGAAGGAGGTTGGAAGGTTTAGGAGGGGACTGGAGGATTGATGCTGTGAGGATGGGGAGTAGTCTGATCACCACCGGGCTTTAGACCAATTGCAAGTGTAAAATGTATTATTATTATGAATGGAGAGGTCAGGGCAGGGTTAATTGTTACCTGACCAAGAGAGGGTACAGGGAGAAGGGAAACAACATTGAGAAGATTGAAGGGGTTTGGAGGAGAACGTAGCAGTGTAGGCTTATAGAGCACAGTACATTGTAGTTTATTACATCTATCAGATCTTTTTGCGTACATCTTTGAACGAAGACATTGGTTTGTTATTTATTTAGTTTTATTAGCCTTCTCGTATTTCTGGTGCATACCAGAATTGAATGTTTAATAGTGTGAATTGATGATTGAAAAGGGCTGGACATTTTAGAAATAGTATTTTATTGGGGTAGGTAAGAGTAATCTCGCCACTGCCCCCCTGGCATTTATTTTTTAATGGGGTAGAAATTTTAAGAAGGACCTGGGAGCTGAGAAGTAGGTGATAGGGTCAGATGAACTTACCACTGGGTGGCCACCGAATTGTAATTGATGTTTTCATTAGTTATCTTGTTCAATTTCTCTTTCTCATTCCATATTTGGCTGAATTATGCATGTATGTTACTACTTTATGCTGTCACCTGGACTTAACTAAGAAGCATTGAGTTGGTAGTAACACTTATATTACCAGTGTACAAAAATACAGTTTGTGCACATTAGGCCTTACAGTTTAAGATTTTTTTACAGGAAAAGTAGGTTAACGTTTATTTTGCACGAATAAATAGAGTTGTACAACAGTAAACAGACCGATCCACTACATTCTGAACATTGCTTCAGTAGACACATTGCACACCTCCGACACCATTAAAATACGCAGCAAACGATTAAGGAGACAATATGAAATCCTACACAATGCTCACGAACATTACACGAGTGTACATTAACATTTCGAGCATGTTTGCAAATTAAAACTACGAGTGTCTCGCGCAGACGCAGAAAGTATTTAATCAAACTTTTTATTGTGTGCATGATGCCGAAAATATTGCTTGTTTCCTGTAGTTTCTTGCTGACATGTTACACGTCGTAATAATTACACGAACTTATATCGAGGAACAGAAATTAATTTAACACAAGTCAACAAATCGTCGCCATTACACACTGTACCATAAACAAGTTGAATTCTGGGGAATATCTGCATTGTCCGCATACAGAAAAGTCGGGATGAGCTCAACTTTTTCTGTACTGCTCGTCCGGAAAAAATCAAGCCTTCTGATTGGCTGTTCGGTTTCTGGATAGTCCGGATCTGCATGAACTGTGGACGTGTGAATCCGCCTTTATGCAGCCAAATAATGGAATGGGGAAGATAAATTGAACAAGAGCCGTGTTCCAATCCGCTAGAAGACTGCCATTTAGGTACCTAAATCGACCACGTGACCAATTTTAGGGCCTAAAAATTTGGGGATTTAGGGTTGAAATTTACTGAGGTAGAGTAGCACACTAAATCCCCAAATAGGTCCGTAAAGTCGTCTGCTGTTGTTGATTCAAGCGTTATGGTCCCGTATTTCAACCGAAACTAATAATAACCATCTATGACAAGCATTATATAACTATAGAACAAAACATCGCGATTGTATTTTTGTGTATAAACAATTATAATACATGTTTATATTAAAAAATAATTTTCCTACCTTGTAATATAGGCTACCTAGTAACAAATTGCTAGTAAAGTTTTTTTAAATTATATTTTTATTGAAAGGATAGAATAAGTGAAAGAAGTCGTTATTTTATAATGTCTGTGTGCGGTAAAGGTATAATTTATATACAACAGAATTTTTTTACATAAACTAACCTGTTGGAGATAGTTAGTCACCAAAATTTGCTATATCGTAGCAAATTAGTTAGTTTGTGGTAAATAAGTGTGAGCAATTAGCTAGATTCACCTATTAAACCAAACATTCGTCCCTCGGACATATCAGTTTGTAAACGTAACGAGTTAAAATTTTACTCTACCCGGGCAAAGAAGTGACTTTTCGTAAACCAGGATACGAGAGAGGTAACAAAACAGCATCGAAACTACATCAAACATCTAGTTTCCGATTCTGCCACATGCAGTGCTAATCTTTGACGTTCGAAACCATACACCCTAAATTCCTAAACCCTAAATCCCCAAATAAGCCATTTCGAACACGCCTAAAATAACCCACTGTAAGATGGGGTGGGATTGAATCCTGGGGGTCTATTCACTAACTTTTAAGGTAACCGTAACTTGAGAGTTACGGCCAGTCACCTTAACATTTGCCGTAAATTTTCCCGGAGCGATTCACTAAGGGCCGTAATTATAAACGTCCTCCGAAGGCTTGCTGGCAAGCCCCTGGCCTTTATTCGCGCAGCAGTTCGCTGGCGATCTTCCACCCTTCCTACACTATAGTTGTCTGCCGATGGATCGCCAGGAGATCGCCGGCTGAATGGGAGTTGGATGGTTCTCCTTCATAAAATTTGGCAACACAGCCTCATTTTTAGCA